>JAJJMC010017794.1:4767025-4811584 GCA_023531435.1 Papaver californicum | reverse complement strand
CGGTCAAACTAACCGACCGTTAGTACAATTGTGTTTGACAAAAAAACGGCTGTTTATGGGCACAATTGTACTAACGGTCGGTTAGTTTGACCGTGTTGACTGACGGTCTTACGACCCAAACACATCATTGGACAAATTTACGACCCAAACACTCTACCATACCAAAACCTACGACCCAAACACAAAATTTCTCATATAAAAATAAAAATTTCAAATCCGGAAACTTCATCCCAACCAAACCTAAAGAATTCTATGTCAGACTTATTCATTTACCTATCAGGAACCATTTGAATCAAGTGATTGTACTTATTTATCAGGATAATCAAATAGATGGAACTCATATAAAACCGTACAACAATGTTGCTTGACAAGTGACAACCTCATATTTGGCAAACACCTGCAATCTAATTAGAGGATATTAGACAAAGCCGCTATTGAGAGAGTAATTGGCACCAAATGTCTGCTTTATATGAGCATATAACAACTGCTATTTCATGTATGAAATAAGCTTGTTCAGTCATCAACTCCTATGTGAAATCCAAATGATGAGGAATGGATTAGCATAAGTATGACCAAACAAGCGAACTGACTAAAACCTTTCCTGAAACATGAGGTGAACTGCACACGTCTAAATTTGTGGAAAGATTTGTTGCATTCTCTAGAAATCTCTTGACACATTAAATAAAACTACATGTCATCCAAGTACCGTCTCAACGTTGAAAAGATAAATTTACTACACTTTCTCCACCTTCAAAAGATAAATTTATTTACACCTTTAAGTAACATGTAAATGAAGTTTATCCCACTTATGCACAACTGTGTAGTAACAGGTGTAACACCACATAGAACATAGTGTAGTAATTAACGGTGAACCAAAGCCCATTAGCCGTCTAGCTACTGCCAGAAAAAGCTATTCCTATTCTTGTGCATGATATAAGTCTGCATATTACCTTATTTTTCCCTCTAACTTCACAAACTAACTGAGAAGTTATCAGAGAAAGGGTGCGATCTGTATCATCTAATTCAACGGTCACTGAGCATGCCTGTTGATGAAGATCATCTACTGACTCTACTCTTATGACCACTCCACAATTTTATAGGCCCGTTTGACACATCCAGTTCCCTTCTATCCGATCAAATCCTTTTGGCAACCATAATGCTACCACCCTAGGAACACTTACAAGGCTAGTTTATTCAATCCCAGAGAAAACAAGCACTGAAGTTGAACAATTAATATACACTCTAGAATACATCCTACAAAAACATGCAGCACTGTCTTCTGTCACCAATAACAAATTAGGAGGAACATAACATCATCACGTAGACTAATAAGATGTCCTACATTTGAGGGATATCATAAAAGCTACTCTTTCTAACCTCATCATTCAACAACATATGCATAACTGGTTTGTTAAAATCCAAAATCCAATATTACAAACACTGCAAAATCCGACCAAGGAGCAGACACAGAGGTCCCAATCAAAATTTAACCCTTTAAAAATTCTAAACATGAATCCCTCTTCTCGATTATCAACATAGAGATGTAAATAAAAAAAACGAAACAAAGACACATCAATCAGCTTAATCAGTATAAAAACCCTAAACAGTGATAGCTATGAAGGAGATTCAGTCCCTAATCAATACAAACAAAGAAACAGCTATCACTAATTATCATATTTAACAAAAAATTAAAGTTAACAAACAATAAATTAAAGAAACAACTTGCAAGGATGCACCAACAATGAGCTTCAAGACTCCACAACACTTTGTAAATATCTCGAATTTCAATATTAAACACATTCAAGTGGAGAGATTATGTAGTCAAGTCAATGACAGTCTACATCCAGTCAATGTCCCACCATCATCAAAGCATGTTTTTTTTTGTATAAAAACAGTAGATGGAAAGTATTTTCCCTTGATGAATACAAACACCAAATCCACAGCTGGTCATAAACCTAGAAAATGTAAAGAAGCACTATAATCGCAACCTTTAAAGAATGAAAGACAACAAAATTGAGTTCAAGGTTCAAACACTTACGACCTCCAGTGGATTTGAGTGGCTGCAAAAAATCACTTTTAGGGCAGTTTAAAAATAGATTATAGAGTAAAGAAGGTTCCAATCTTAGGTTTTAATCACATATACAGTAAGATAATAAAACTTTGAAAAACAAAAAATAGAAAAAACCATGAATGTTTAAGAAAGAATGCATGTTTCATGCATCCATATTGATGCATACAAATGTGATGGACATCCAAAATAAAAATGAAGAATGTGCCATCGTGTGTGGAATGCACACACTCCTTAGCATTTATTAAAACATTATCTACTCTAAAAGTGCACTTTTCTCTAATCCTCCTAACTAGTGCATATACAATTCAGCAATCCATTTGCATGTCCATATCAATAATTTACTTTCACTAACCTGTTTAGATAGCAGCAAGAGGAAAAAGAAACAAGTAATCCCATGTCAAGGTGTAACGTATGGTTTAATATTTCTACCCATAGTCTGGGTGACAATTCAAAAGGTTGAAAGTTTGATAATGCATGTCGATCTAAGTGGTAATCAACCTATCACTAAAATGAAACAAACTCTCCTCATTGTAATGTTTCTTGGTAAAACGTCTTGTATGTCCTTAATCTTGTTTGTCTTCTTTTGGTAAAAAGAAACTTTAAAAACAAAGAGAAGCCAAGGCCTTAGAAGGCCTTTCCTTTGGCAGCATTACTGGATTTGCTAAAATACTAGTAGTAACTTTGCAACTGAACTAGCAAACAATCAAGAAATGTAGAATGAACATTTGAACCTCTTGAAAGTCAATGAAAAATCTAGCTAGAAACAACTAGCTTGTGCCCTGTGAAATTGGTTGCAAATTTACCAATTCCCTTTCCCATCCCATGCATCATCAATATTCAAGACAGCACCGAAGAATTTTAGGCGGGTTGCATAACAGAAATTCGATATTACCTTCATCTGATGTCTTATTAGCTAGTAGTTATGTGCTTTCACACTTCTTTATACAATCCGATTGATCTGATGCCAAAAAAAGAAGAATTGAATTTTTTTGTTTCCATTTCCCTGTGAGAAATCGTGTGCATACAATCTCAATTGATGTAACTATCCAAGGTCGCTATGTAGTTTCTTGTTTAAGTATCGACTATTGTTTGGATTTCTAATTTTGTGAACAAACCTAACTTAAATAACATAGCTAACTCAATTTTTGTGCTAGAAAACAATAGCATTTGTATTCTTCCAGGTCACATGTGTGTGCACTTATTACTTCACTGATTAATACTCCCCTATGTTCCATTTTAGACGAGGATTTTGAGTTTTTTTTCATGTTTTCCTAATTCTTTTTCTAATTTAACCGTGCTTTGAAATCATACACAAATATATGAATTTATATAGGATAAACTCTTTAAATGATTTTTTTAAATATTCCACTATATATTTCTAAATACTTTTTATTTTTATGACTAAAAATTAGGAGGCTTAAATATTTTAGGGAGGTATTATTAAGGATAGATCTGAAATTCTTGTATTTTTTTTCATTTTTTTAATCTGCATAAAGATTCAGAAACTTTCGTCTAAAGTTGAAACGGAGGGACCAGATAGTATCAAAATCTTAGCAATATCATACCACTTCATAATATAATACACACAACAGGCATGCAATCCTATATGTGCCCATCACCATCACCAATCGAGAAAAGACAAAGCCATCTCATTTCAATCTATAAATACCCTTTTATTAGATGAGTGTGGCTACCACGCTATAAACTCTCTAGCAATTCTCATAGCAATAGTTCGTTTCTTCTTTACTAAATTACTACTACTACAAACTTCCCAATTTCTTTTCATTTTCTTCCATGGCTATCCATAATCAAGCTATTCAAACTTACCAACCATCGACTCTACCTACCATTAGACCAATGGTATCCAGTATTGATTTCGAACGATCACAGACAATCGAAGAAAACAAAGACTACTTTGATTACACCCAAAGGGCACAATGGCTTCGTGCCGCTGTCCTTGGAGCCAATGATGGCTTAGTGTCGACAGCGTCATTGATGATGGGAGTAGGAGCTGTAAAAGAAGACGTCAAGTTTATGATTTTGAGTGGTATTGCCGGTTTGATAGCCGGGGCCTGCAGTATGGCTATCGGAGAATTTGTCTCGGTTTATTCACAACTTGATATAGAGTTAGCGCAAATAAAGCGAGAAAATATAGCAAGAAAAGATGGGGAAACACAGAGTGACGACGAGAAGGAAAATTTGCCAAACCCATTTCAAGCTGCTGGTGCATCAGCCATTGCATTCTCCCTTGGAGCTTTGGTGCCGTTATTAGCAGCGGCATTTATAAAAGATCATAAGGTGAGGTTGGGAGTGGTGACAGCAGCAACGAGTTTGACGCTGTTGGTGTTCGGAGGGTTAGGGGCTGTTTTAGGGAAAGCACCTTTCTTGAAGTCTTCACTGAGGGTGTTGGTTGGAGGATGGATCGCCATGGCTATAACATATGGATTGACTAAGTTGATTGGAAACAATGGACTTTAATGGCTGACAGTTTAATCGTAGTGATAGTCATCCCATGTTACTGTAGCCGTTTCATTTACTTCTCAGTTATCATGTCCTTGATTTCATGCATGCAGTTATCGTGTAGTTATTTCTTATGACGCAACTACTATATCAACAAGTGTGTTTTAAACCAACACGTGATTAGTTGGTCAGGAGCCTGACTTTCATATTTGAGATTAGCAAAACAAATTTCCATCCTAGAGTTTAGGGATTTCATGATAACTCTTCTTATTTATCTGAAGAAAACTAGTGTGTTCCATAAAATTAAAGATATTTTTGTATATGTCAACAAGTGTGTAAGGTTGCCCTGTTACGCATATTGTATCCAATGGATTTGGGAATATACAGGTGAAAATACACAATGTTATATTACGAAGCAAATACTTTATACTTATAGCCTTTATGTATTCAGGGCCGGTCCTTAGATATTTTCCCCCTCGAATCGACTCAAAAAAATATTGCCCCATCGTTAAAAAGTTACTACAAGAAGTATATTTGTCAGGGATGGCGCGACTGTTCCCTGTGTCCACTGCAGTACGAGTACTATATAAGATATTTGTATAGGATTTCCAACTTATGCAAGTGACTCTTCTTTAAAACATCAGTATAAATCTAAGGTTTCATAGTAGAAACCCAGTCAAACCTCAATATGTTTTTTTTGTCAGGGATGGCGCGATTGTTCCTCATGTCCACTACTCTAGTTTCACTATTACTTGGCTACTTGGTTAAAAGTTTGATATGGAACTCTTAATCATAATCACCAGTATACATTTTCAAGGTTTCATAGTAGAAACAAGTATTGCATTTTTATCCTCGTATAGTCCTCGGTTCTCAGGAGAGATGTGAGAAGCTCAATTTCAGTTTGTTTGTTTTTTTAAAGACTGCTGATGCCAATGTCAGTTTATTTCTGGCAAAACATTGTCCGGAATCGGCATTGGACTAGTTTAAGCCATTACTTTGTACAACACACATAGTATATGTATATTTTGAATTCAATGAACGTCCAATGAATCAATGGTTATAAATTTGAACCCAAGGCTACAAATTTGGATACTGTTTTATAACTAAGATCAACGTTCGAGATAATGTTTTGATAAAGATAATACTTTTTTATTTTTTGAAGCATGTAAGAAATTTATTTTTTTTGTCGTCCCAAACTTACTTATTATTTCAAAATAGATTTTTAAATTTTTGATAAAACACTCTTATATATAAGATGGGATTTGTTTCCCCATAAGTCGGTTGCCCCGAAACGGGCCTTTTCCTTCTTACCCATTAGGCCGGCCCTGATGTATTCTTTGCCAATGCCATCAGTCAATGGTTATCACTAACCATATGCCTTTTATCTTAACTGATGCCAATTCTTTTTATTTAAACAGGTTCACAGTTACCAACTTTTTCTATTTCAAGGATATAATATAAACAAATCCCTTTCGTGGTGCCAATACTCGAGGAATACTACTAGCCTAGGAAGAATGTTCTTTGTTTCAATGGTTTGTGTTGAAATAATTATAAATTGGCTTGCAAAACAATAAGAAAAACCAAATAAAATAACGTTTTAGTTGAGTCGTGAACTAGCTCGTTCTTTAAGACGTTTTACAATTCTGTTTAAGATTGTGCAAGCAATTTTTTAATGTCACGTCGTCTCTAAGATAAAACAACCTAATAAAATTTCTTTTACAATCAATCTTACATTGTGAGATAATGTGATACTTGTATACTTTTATTCTTGCTCAGAAACCTTTTTAGAAAAAGAAAGGAAGAAACATTTTTGTTTTCGATCTTGTAAAAATTATTTTTCTTTTAAACTCAAAACATATGTGAAATTTTTCATCTTCTTACTTTCTTTTTCAACCAAAACGTAATTATGTATTCAAGAATTATAATAGTATTTAATTAAAATTTATTATGTAGTAATTAACTATTGTTAATGAGTTTAAAAGTTATTTTCATGAGAAATCAATTTATATATCACTATTTATTTATTTTTTGATTTAAAAGGGTATTCTAATAAGATTAAGAAATAGTATCCGCAATATCCATTCTAACTAAAGAGTTTATGTCAGAAGAAAGAGTCAAAAACTTAAAAACTACCGAACTTAGTTCTCGTTTTCCTAGTTAATCGATCAGCCACAATGTTGTTTAATCTACTAGCATAACTACAAATCCAACCCTTATTTTCAAATAAGTGGTTTCTAATATCAATTATTAACCCTTGGTTCCTCCTGAACACTATGAGTTTCCTCATTTATTGACTTAATAACTATTTGACAATCTGACTCAAAGATAATATTAGTATAGTTAAAACTTCTTGCCCAGATTAAAGTTTTCTTCATTGCCATATGTATATATAATCATCTTGCTCAGCACCTACCTTCTCATGTAGTCCATGGTGAATGCAGCATCTTTTTGCTCCGGTTGGAAAAACCTACAGAATTGCGCATAGTTAGTCCAATGCCACAAGTTGCATAAAAATTATCATAAGAAGTATCCACATTAATTTTGATAACTCTTAAGTCAGGATAATTTCAAAACATATGTTTTCATCAATTTTCTCATCTTGCTTAGCCATCTCTATTAGTTCTAGATTTAGTTTTATTTGATCTTAATTTTTGTTTTTTCTTGTCTTTCACTTTTCTAAGCCCCCCTGGTTTTAGACGTTTTGTTTTTGTTTATCGACAATATTTTCATTACTTCCCGTTTCTTGTGAGTTGTTTTTGTAGTTTCAGTAAAATGTTAGTAATTTTTTTTCTGACCAGAAGAACAACTTCTTCAACTGTAATGGAAACAACAACAACAATAACAACTTAACAAATTTAATAACAACATTAACAACAACATTAACAACACCATCAACAATAGTATCAAAAATCTCATCTAGATAAATTCATCGACTGCAACAATAATGGTTACCAAGAGTCTAATGTTGATCCAGATTTCGACCAATTTAGAAGACCTTTTCAATTACTTTAGTTTTAGTTTATGTTAATTACCTTGAATAATTTAATTTATATTACCCTGATTCACAAGGTTTTAAAAATACCCTAGTTCGATTTTCTCAAGATCCTAATAATACAAATATGTTTGGTTTGGTTTGGTTAAAAAGAAAACTGGACCTCTTGATGTGGATGTGTCTTTTTGGAATTTTAATTGGTTGTAATGTTTCCATCCAATATATAATTTTGTACTCATATATATCTCCAACAATTGATAACTGAAATGTGTTCTTAATGTTATATAAGTAATTCATGTTTTCATATTGATTGTTTTCGTATCCTTTTAAATATATATATATATATACATTTTATTACTATGTTGTATAAGAAGAATTGGAACTTTTACCTATTTCCGTTAGTCGTTTACTATATCTGATATCACCTCTGTACTTGACCACATCATTAAGGAATTTTTTGTTTTTAATTTGATAAACAAAATGTCAGAGACTCACAAGTTCGACAATAGGTGATTCTTATTTCACAGACAGTGCGAGCCAAACAGGGGCTTCATCCCACACATGTAGTAAAATTCCCCTGAACCCTTATTGATTGTGAAACAAAATACTCCCTCCGTTTCTGGAAAAGTGTTACTATCACTTTTTCATTTTAGTCTAGGTCAATTTGAAAAAGTGATTGTAACACTTTTTCCTACTCGATTATTACTTAACTAAAAGCTTACCCATTGAATTTTGATGTGAGAATTACATTTTTCGTTGAAACATGCATTACAAATTAGCTTTTTAACTATTAGTTCTACGCATTGTTACAAAATTGCTAAATTGCACACATTACTTGAAACTGATTACCCCGAAAATTTGTTACAGTTGAGGCGAAAATTTTATTGCTTCTTATTTTTCTTGATACTTTAACCGTACAACCAGACTCCCTTATATAATGAGGGTGGTTTTCAATAAGGTGGGAAATCTAAACAAATCCTAAACATAATAGGAAATCTAAACAAATCCTAAATCTAAACAAATCCTAAATAAAATATATTGTTAACAAATCCTAAAGACTATGAGTTGGCATTTGTATCAGGATTGGTTTTCTGACTGGATTCAGAATTGGCCTTCTGGCTGTATGGTTCAACAGTTACAGGTACCCATACCTTACTTTGCAACAACTCCTAAACATGACAGGTTGATTTCCAATAAATTTGCTACCAAAACACGACAATTCGTCGACATCGCCGGAAGATCTACTGTAAAGATACAATAATGACTATATGGCATTACCATGGAGGTTGTCAAGTTGGTATGGTCGTTGATCACGACTACAAAGTTCTTGTTGCTGACACACTTAAAAGAGTCATTGATGGTTCGACCGATATTTAATCCTCAAGCTACAATTATGATGCTTGGAAGGTAATTAGAATCATTATCATTTTTGCAGATATGATATTTAGCTCCGTGAAGTTATATGATGATTTTTGCACTTAGAAGCATCAAAAACTTAGAAAAGCTAGGAAGAAACATTTGCCTTGCAGAGTATCTCTTCTAGTTTGGTCTATCATCATGAACTTTGTTTTCTTCTTTTCTTAATTTGCTTATGATGAAGTCGGGATTATATTAAATAAATGCTCCCTCCATTTTAAAAAAAATGATTTTTTTTTTTTTATATATTTTTAGGTGAAAAAAGAAAATCACTTTATCTTAGAGTTAGAACTTGAAACCCCCTGTACAGAAAGTAACTGCAAAGACTCGCAAAGTATCATTGGATGGAAAACAACTTGGACTGGAGTAATAGTAATTGGTGTGCACATACATAATTCTGTAGGAAGTTATGGGACTGCTGTAGTTGGTTTGACCAACAACTTTCCTTACTACTGTAGACTGTAGTACTGGGCTGCATCCAAATACTAAACAAAAAAGTAAATAAAGGTTACATAGGAGTCACGAAATTTATCATTTCGTTATCATTCATAGGAAACAATCTACTTTTTTTTTATCTGGAATCAAAGCAGTTTTCCTAAGATTTTACCCAAAAGTGAACCAACAAAATTCCAACTACTTGGAAACCTAACAGTCTTGTATTCCCCAAACCAACTGCCATTCTTTAGTCTTCTTATTGTTCTTCTCTCATCCTATTAATACTAGTGTCTAGCCTTGCATCTTTGTTACTCTAAACTCTATCTTTGCATCCAAAAAAACACTTGTCGGTTTCAAATTTATAAGGGCGGATAAGGAGAAAGCGAAATGAGTGACACTAATCACTCCAGAACTTCTGAGGATTCTAAAGGTCTGACATTTTTTATTTTATTTTTACAAATTCTCATTTCTTGTTGACGTCCTTATTATGCTTATATGGTTTCTCCTGGTTGTCTTGAATCAGAGTTGACAACATCAACAGGTCAGAATTCTAAGCAGGATTTCATGGAGGATGAAGAAATTCTGATTGCCAAGATGCATAGTCTAGTTGGAGATAGGTACTCGGTTATTGTTGATTCGTTGAATCAATTGCTTACATCTGAATAACATAAGTAATGCTAATTGCTAATGTGTACTGTACTCAGGTGGTCTTTGATAGCTGGAAGGATCCCCGGAAGGACAGCTGAAGAGATTGAGAAGTATTGGACTTCCAGACATTCTTCATCACATCGATAGTAAAAAATCCAAAACAAAAATCTGGGGTCTTGTTTCATTAATGGCTTCACAAATGTGTTAACGGGAGAGAACAATAGAACATGTAATTCACTAAATTTTTCCCTCAGCACCACCCTTTGTTTTGTTTTGAGGTACTTGCATACTATGCATCTCTGTGTAGTCGCGTTCATAAACTTCAGCATGTAAACTAAGTTTTCGCCTAGGTGACAGTACTGACACCATTTGTATTGCTAGTCTACATGTAATCAGCAGATTGTGGATTTGTTTTGAGAGCTAGATTATGCTCTTGGTTTCTGGCTGTATGACCAAGTGTTCCATTGTACTTTTTGTACCTCCTGGGCCAATATGATATCAATTCTACCATGCTCAGTTTGTGGTTACGCGGCAACATGCATCCAATGTTTATCTTGATTTAATCCGATGGTTTATCTCTAGACTCCTACTGCACTCAAAGGCAGGATTATTACAATGCACCTGCTTTAAGTTTAGCAGAGGTCTTCTGGTTGCCATGCTTTCACTCTCTCTAAGCCTTTAAATCATCCAACACCCCATCAAAGTGTAACCATCCTCGCTACTTTATAATCATTTTTGGGCGAGAAATTTGTTTGGTTGAATTACGAATTCGTTAAGAGAATGAACAGTTGAAAACACAAAATATCGCCATCAACGAACAAATGGTGCGTTTTCAATTATTTTTGTTTTACTTCTAATTTTCCAAAATATGGCGGATCATAACACAACAAATCTACAGAGCCAATATTTCACATGAGCCGTGTTCAGGTGCACAGTAGTTGCATACTAACTGCAGGCAATCATGATAAAATTCCTGTCCAGTTTTGTGCAGGCTTAAACGAAAAAGTGTAATTCTCACATCAAAATTCAATCGGTAAGCTTTCCCACAACTAATTCAAAGAAAACATGGACAAAACTGAGATCCCACGGTGTTTCTGTCGAAAATCGGACCCATTGGTGCACCCTAAATCCTTGACGCACCTTCTGAGGTGAATGCCCAGGCGTTTATATGAGCCATATCACCTTCCTCGAGCAAAACACCCAAATACGAAGTCAAATACCAAAGACAGCCTAGATCCCAATTAGCTAATAAGAGCAATTTCAGTGGATATTGATATTTTAGCCAATATGTTATACCACGTGGTTTAGTAAATTCGATTTTGGGCAGTGGGGAACTATAAGATTAGTCAAGTAGACCCACTTTTTATATAAATAAAAATACTTCTTTTAATTAGTGGGGTCCTTTTTTTAGATAAACAAATATTTTTTTTAGTTCAATAGGACCTATTTTTATTTTAAAATCAGTTTATATATTACAATAACTAATTTAACTAACTATTTAAAGGAAAAAAAAACAACTGATTTTATCGGTGCATGAAGAGTCGCTCGGCTCAACAAGTGTTGATACTCGGTGCAACATGAGCCGAGCGGTTCAACATGATTCGATCGTCTCATACATAGATGATCGACTTACCTTGCGTCTCAATGGGTAAACCGCCTCCCCCAAATACAATTTGGCAATCCATTTTTTGGGTTTACCCATCCCACGGTCGGGTGATAATTGACAAATTAACCAATATACTCATTCCACTGGCTTTGCTCTAAGATGTATGTATATCTGTATCTACTACTCCCTCGCTAAAATAAAACAGTATAGCATCTCTTTTACTGGGACGGATGTGGTAATATTTTTCAGTAGATACACCTTTGTAGTCTTTGGGGCTTTCTCAGCTTGTTTAGTGTTTTTGGGTTTTGTTTTTGTTTTTGCTTTTTCTGGCCTTTTGTCTGTTTTGGGCCTTTTGGCCTTGTATTTATAAGATTTAAACCTTAAATTTACACCCTTCTGACTTGAGTACCAGTTCTTGTTCTGGTGCTATTTCAATCCTCCCACCATTACCAACACCAGTAAGAAGAAAGCTAACTGAGGTTCATGGATTCTAATAATCTCCTATGAACCAGTTGATCCGGACTAGGTCATTAATCTTCTTCTCTTCCCAGAATCAAGAAGAAGAAGAAGAAGGTGAAGTTGTTTTCAGGTTTGAACCTTTTACACTTGCTGTTGCATGTAAAGATATTTCACTTGACTTCTCACTGCTCCCACTGTTTCACTCCCACTGTTTCACTCCCACTTTTTAAAGTTTTCCTCCAGTCTTTTTCCCTTTTCTTCATTTGTTTCTTTAAACTCATTTCATTTTCTCAAAATTCCACACCTCTTTCTCCATTTCTTGAATTTCTTGTTTCAGTCTAATCCAAGAGAGAGTGGAAAATGCTATTAGGACTCTATATGCGAGTTCTTGCTCATGATCTTTTAAACTATGAGCACACTTCTCAGGTATAATTCAACTGATTCTTTAGTTTATTTCTTGAATCTTAATTTAACTCAATTATTGACATCAAATTTCTTGATTTGAAGGTTCCTGAAGGG
The DNA here is from genome assembly GCA_023531435.1 of Papaver californicum. Taxonomy (NCBI): domain Eukaryota; kingdom Viridiplantae; phylum Streptophyta; class Magnoliopsida; order Ranunculales; family Papaveraceae; genus Papaver; species Papaver californicum. The sequence continues at coordinate 4,798,978 of JAJJMC010017794.1, read as the reverse complement.
CTTAGTCAGCATGTTGCATCATCAAAGAAAACTCAAGCTATATGGTAACTACGAATACTTTGATTGATTGATTCCATTAACAATTTGATCTTGTAAATCTGTAATTGTTGTGTAAATGTAGGATTCTATTATTACATTTATTTATTATTATATGCACTTTGCTATGCATAGCTAAAAGAATTACATTATATGAGCGAATTAGCTGCGAAAGTCCCTTTTATCTGTTATTGTTATTTCATCAGAAAAGAAGTTCAATTGATTGTTACATGGATCATGGATGTATATTAGCATACTAATTGTTGAAGGTACAACAAACTATTTCAGGCATGGAAAGAAGCATCCGCTACCACCAAAAACACGTAAACAAGCGTCTATGCTTGTCATTCAGACCTTAAAGGAATACCAAAGGGCTGATGTAGAGGTATATGTCAATGGCAATACATAGAATGACTTTTTTTATTGTTACCGCCTTAAATGTTGAGCTCTAAGAAACAGATACTGAGGATTTTTGTTTTTGTTATAGGGTCTAGTGAGATTTTATGGTCTTCCTATTCCGCGATAACGGGCTTCTTCTCAGCCTGAAGAGGTGCAATTCGAGTTACAGACATTTCCAGTAAGATAGTAGTATTCTCTAAACTGGTCAGAAAACAAGCTCTTTTTTTTTTTTTGAGAAGCGTTTATGTCTGGTTTCACATTAATTGGAAATTACACTACATAGGTGGATCCAAAAGCTGTTAGTGATGGGGATGTCTTAACAGTTTATGTCGATGCTACGGACCCCAGGGAAGCGCCCACTGCCCAGGGCTGTGCGATTGGCTGTATCACGTTGAGCAAAAGCACGTGCATCCGGAGATTATGCAACGGCAGATGCGCTTCAACAGAACATTGCTGATGCTGGTTACAGGTTTTTGCTCATCCCAAAAAGTTTTATTTAGCCCTACCATATTACCAGTCACTAAAATACATCTTGCCTCTTGGTCCTATGACGCCTACAGAATTTTTAATGGTTCAAACAACGAGGTATTCTTGCCAAAAAATATCGGATTCGATTGAGGTAAAACAATGTCCTTCTTGAGTAGGTTACATGGGAATATGGGATTAAATTGAATGGGTTTGTAATCATTCTTGGTCACTATCAAATGCATAGGGGTATTGATGCACCAAAGATGCAAATGCCAAAAAGAGGCGAAGGTAGAATTCACAAAGCTACTCCAAGGCAAGTGTTTGACTATTGGTGTTTACGATGAGGATCAGTATGGTCGACTCCTAGGAGATGTCCATTGCAATGGAAAATTTGCATAGGTAAGATACACCCGCTGCCTCACTGCTTGTGTTGCAGCTCCCTTATACTAGAATAATGTGACAATTCCCTTTAAAATCTCATCCCTTTCTTCTTCTTGGCATCTTTCTTTTCCTTCCTGCAGAAAACAATGCTCACGAAAGGTCTTGCAAGGCACTATGAAAAGTATGACGAACGCCCTGAACTCAAGAAGGTGACAAATTCTCTTTCATACTAATTATTCTTTTTCCTCAAACTATTCGTATTTGTACTTCAGTTGACACACAACCATGCTTTGAATTAGTAGCAGAAGCAGGCTAGGGATGCTCAAACTGGATTGTGGGCATCTCCAAATCCTCAAAAGCCATGGGAATGGAGAAAATATAATCCGAGGGACCGATTTGTATGAGAGTGCCAAACTGCAACGAAGACTTCCTGGGTTCAATTATGCAGTGAAGGAGAAAGAAACTCCAAGGGCTCTGTGTAGTAGCAGAAACACTTGGGCTGAAGCCAACACAATAAATCACTAACACGGTAAATACCAACATTAGCTATCCAAATCTCTGACTAAACAAAGCAGACACTGTATATATATTTTCTTTTCTTTTCCATAACGCAGAATTGAACTATTGAGAGAATTTGAATAGCTAAAGTTGTATAATTGAAATGAACCAGTTCTGATTTTCCGATTAAAGAATCGCAAACTTTAGAATTATCCTATCTTTTTTACTGCAAGGATGATGTCGATGAAAGTATATCTACCAAAAAGACAAACATGTGTGCATGTAGGGTTCTACCAGCTAGACTTGCAAAGAGATTCCTGGGAAGTAATTAAGAGTCAATTCTATATCTACCAAAAACAATTATCCAATGAGGTCCATGGTTGTTTTAGTTCTTGAAAAGTAGCATAAATGAGGCTTCAGCTGAACAGGTTACACCCTTCCTTTAGTCTTTAAGACTTGTTACGCCTAGATGTTCATTGGGCAAGACTCGCCTTTTGGAAGAAAATGTTAAAGAATCTCTCTCCCACTTCTCCACTCTTTCTCCAGTCTTATCTTTCTTTGCATTAGTATATATTATAATTTTCATTTCCATTTTTACTTTTCCATTATAAGTCTAGTCTTTGTCCCCTTGATTTCTTTCTTCAAACTTGATTCAATTTCTGCAAATTCTTGTTTCAGTCTAATCTAGAGAGAGTGAGAGGATGCGAAATGCTCTTAGGTTTCTATATGGAAACTGTTGCAAGCCAAAAACTTCAAGAGTCAGGCCATGGTGTCTCCATATCTACTGCTGGTGTTTCAGCTCTGGCTCATGATCTTTTCAACTATGAGAACAGTTCTCAGGTAAAATTCAGCAGCTTTTAGTTTAGTTCGTTTTTTCTTTTTAACTACAAATTTCTTGTTTGAAGGTTCCTGACAGACTTAGTCAGTGTGTTGCATCATCAAAGAAAGCTCAAGCTAAATGGTACCACTACTTTGATCCCATTTTTTGGTCTTGAAATCTGCATTTACAAGAATCTGGTGTTTATAGCTACTAGCCAACAACGATGAATTTATGGTGCACTAACTAGCGACTTTCGATATGTTCACTCTGATCAGGATTGATACAATTTGTTTTGTTTAAATTTTGAAGGTACAACAAACTATTGCAGGCTTGGAAAGCAGCAAAACCGCAACCAAAAACAGCTGAACAAGCATCCAGGCTTGTCATCCAGACCTTAAAGGGACACCCTAAGGCCGACGTAGAGGTATATTAATGGCGATATACAATCCAACGTCTTTACTGTTGTAGCTTTAAGAAACAACAATGAGGATTTTTGTTTTTGTTGTATAGGGTCTTTTAAAATTCTATGGTCTCCCTCTTCCGTATAATTGGATTGAAATTCCTGTGGTGAAGTTTTTCCTCCTCGGCCAGATGGAGTGCAGTACGAATTACAGACGTTTCCAGTGAGCTGATGTTTCTTTACACTGATCCACAAATTAGTTCATTTTTTTTCTTTGGCAAACATTTTATGTTATGGTTTCACAACTGGAAACTACTACAAATGCTGTTGGTGATGAGGATGGCTTGACTGTTTATGTTGACGCTGCTGACCCCAGCGAAGCACCTAGTGTTCCACAGGCTGTACGATTGGCAGCCTCACGACGATCAAAAGCACGTGCATCCAGGGATTATGTGACTGCAGATGACTGCAGCAGAACATTGCTGATGCTGGTTACAGGTTCTTATTCATCCCAAATTGTGTTTCTTCAGCGGGTATCAATCACTAAAACCCATTTTGTTCTGATACAGAGTCGACAACGAGAATATTCTTGCCAAAAAGTATCGAATACGGATGAGGTAAAACAATGTCTTATTTGAATTTGGTAACGAAAATCGAATTTGTTTAGATCAACTTTGAAAACTGTTGAATAAACAGGGGTATTGATGCACCAGAGATGGAAATGCCCTACGGAAAAGAGGCAAAGGCAGAGTAAGAGACATCCATTACAATGGAAAATTTGCAAAGGTACCATACGATATGGTCTTTCTGCCAGCAGTCCTTCAATTGAATAACTTCTACTTCAAATCTCATCTTTTTCTTTGCATCTTCCTTTTTCTTCCCGCAGAAAACAATGCTCAAGGAAGGGCACGCGTGGCATTATGAACAGTATGACAAACGCCCTGAATTCAACAAGGTGAATTACAAGTCCTCTTTGATCTTACTTGTTTTTTTCTCTAAAACCTAATGTCTAGGTGTACTCTGTATGACACACATGTATGTCTCAAATTAGTGGAAGAAAGAGGCTAGAGCTGCTCGGATTGGATTGTGGGCATCTCCAAATCCTCAAAAGCCATGGGAATGGAGAAAAAGCAATATAAGGGATTGAGAGTAACTTGCATCTTGCATGGGAGAACCAAATTGAAGCGGTAAACTTCCTGGGTTACGACTACACAGAAACACTTGGGGTGAAGACAACACAATAAAACACACAGACAGTGAACAGAACACCAATATAAACAAGCAGATTGAGGATTTCATTGTATAAATATTTTTCTTTTCGTTTTTTTTTTTTTGTTGTTGTTTGTAATAAGCTCATAACACTTTAGAGCTGCTAAATTGTGATGCATCTTAGATGTTATAGATGTTACAGACGCAGAAGACCATAATCATAGCTCCAAGTTGACACTGCAAGAACTATCTTTCATCATTGTCAACCTTCAGCTTATCAGAATCCGAATCACTTGCATTGTAACCTGAAAACATAGATACATACAAGATATAACTAATCAGACCCATTCCCTTGATAAATATTACAAGGCATACGAAACCATAGAACCTTCAAAACCCTCACCTGGATGTTTATTCCTAACCGCTCCCATAACAGTGATGATTTACTCCTTGATGCTTTTGCTATCCAAGCTCTTCCTGAAATCTCAAATTGAAGAAAAAAAATGATATGTAAGTCGAGCGAGGCGCCACTAGGCGCCTAATTCACTGGGGTTCAGACCTTTCTTGCATCTTTGAGGATTCCTTAACCATTGTAATACATCTGACCAACTAAAACCTGCATACCACTATCACCATCTCTAGCTTCTTTGAGCGTATCTTGAAACCATCTTTTTACACAAGAAGAAACTACACTTGATAATGGCGTTGTTCCTCTGTTCTGATTACTCTGTTTCAGTTTCTCAAAATCAACACTTGATTTTGATGTCTCTAGTTTTAAAAACTCATTTTCAGATATGGGTTTTGGTTGTTTAGAATGATTGATTAGTTTTTCTGATGTGATTCTAGCTATTTGTTGTAACTTCTTAGATGAAGGAATTGGTTTTGCCATTTTATTTTTTACTGTGAATTTTGGGGAAATTTTGATTTTTTTTTGCTTAAATTAGAAAGCTTTTTATTGATTTGAAAAATTACTTAAAATTTAGAAATTAGGTTTATAGGAAGAGTCATAGATGCTGCTAATAAAGGGGACTGTGAGCTCAAACTGGTGGTGCCCCTAATTTTATTTAAGGGGCTGTTTCTAGATTCTTTGGAGATAAAAGAACTAATGGCACTCGTAGTGGTTTCCAACTACTAGTTAATGTTGGCACAGTACCTATGTGCTGACATGGCACCCTATGCTGATGTGGCACCTATGAGCTGAAGTGGTGGGTTGACGTAACATGATACTTTGACAAACTGGCGCTAACGTGTCACCCATTATATTGAAGTTATACCCAAGCTGGTCAGTCAGAATCTTATGGTCAGTCTGGTCAGTCAGAATTCGAAAATGCTAGCCTTCCCCACTCATATCCCCCGATATCTTCCCGATTAAGTATCATAGAAGTAGAGGTCCAATGCTATACAAATGAGCCCCTTACTAACCTCATCAAGGGTTTAAAATGTGCCACCTAATAGGGGATGACGATGGGGGAAGTGTAGCACTATTGGCCAGAATTTTATAGTCAGACTGATCAGTCGACACCTGCAACTGAGGATCGAGTATTTCAGAATGGTAATGCTTTTGTTAGCGAAAACACTAAAGGTCTTTCAAATTCGATCTCCCAAAAGGTCTTTCAAATTCGATCTCCCAAATATAGACTAAGGCATTGTTTCTAAGATTTTTTTTTAATCATGGGACCCACATATTCATACAAAAGAACATTCCCTTAAATTCTAGGGTGGTGGAAGGCGCTACATCAGCACCTACGGATGGAAGATCATTTTTGGGAGACCTCTAGTGGCCAAGGATAGGGGTGAACAACGGATGGAACCCGTGGATTTGGTGCTACCCAAATCCAACCCATCAAAATAACGGGTGTTAGATTTGTATCCGTGTCCAATCCATTACCCGCGGATTTAATATCCATGGATGGACGGGTGGGCGGATTGGATGCGGGTAAATCCACGGATTTCATGTTTTTTATTAGGAAAAATAAAAATAGTTAACATGTTAACAAAAAAAATTAATTTAAACATTAAATTACTGAAATTTAAAGAATATGTTAAAATTATTACAACATTACAATGCTAAAATTATAATAATTTCATCCTAACAACAAAAAGTAAATTTTTTTCCCACTGACATTTTTTCAAATCAGATGAACCATCCAAGCAGAATAACCAGATGACTGCTTTACATGGAAATCATAATACAGGAAGGTATTCCCAACAAACCTGTCATAGTGGCACTCAAACATCATATACCCCGCAAGATGGGAGGTCTCCCCATGGTCGTCCTCCTCGTGCCCTGATTACTTTTGGTTTTGGTGGAAAACTCGTTGTTGTAAAAGATAGTAGTGCTCTTGGTTCAAGCACGGTGTAGGTTATGCTAGGCCTTTTTCAATATGGGCTAAAATAAAGGGAAAAGGATATGTGATCCATTAGCCCCACTACTCTCTCCCACCTTTAGAAAAACTACCCACTATATATCTATCGGGTAACTACTCTATGATGGCTAGGGTTAGTATACAGAAAGATAGAAAAACTGGACAGAAGGTCACAAAAACCATTTTCATCCTGCATACACCATCTATAATTGAGAAGGAGGGTTTGGAACCAAAGTTTATATCAACTAGGGCAAACTCAAGGATTAAAGACCAATGGATGGAGGTATTTATAATCAATCTCTTTCTTTTGCTTCCGCTTTAATTACTGTATATTCATTCTGTGACTAGAATATACATATAGGTTTTAACAGGTTAGGCCCTGAGCTTTCTCTTTTGACTGTCTTCAACCTGTAATTTCACACCTCGTTTGGTTGGAAGAATTGGAATCCTAGGAATTCAATTATGGGGTAATCCAATTTTTGGAATTGAATTCCAAGGAATTAAATTCGAATCCAAAAAATTAGCGCTTGATTGAGATAATTCAATTACTTTTGTTTTACCTTGGAATCTAATTCCATTGCATTATTGGACTAATGCAATGGAAAACTATCATTTTGGAAGAAATTGGATTCCTAGGAATCAAAAATTTAATTACACAAAGTTAATTTATCTTGTTTGATTCAAGTAATTGGATACATTCTCTAAAAATTAGATTACCTAGCATTTAGTTCCTTGAACCAAACATACTATCAGTTTCAATGATTTTAGCATTTAATTCCTTGAACCAAACATACTATCAGTTTTAATGATTTAAAAAAATATATTATCTGAATATATGTTTTTAGAATATGTCAAGGACTGCACAGGAGGTTCCGTTTCAGTTCTTGACTTAATGGAAAGATGGCGCATCAAACATTGATTTTGGTGGTTCAGGTTATTTCCGCCAATCCTTTCCTGGGCCGCTGGTTGGTGGAAATTGTGGAAATAAAGAATTAAATACTTGGATTGATGAGAGGATTACGAAGTGTGCATCATTGAACATGGACTATAGGAATGGACAACTTTTGAGGTTGCTTCTTTCTTTGTTAAAAATAGCTTGCCAACATTATGGTAGACTTCGGTCTCCTTTTGGTACGGATCCATCGTTGAAGGTAAAAATGCCTTATTTATGGTTTGTTTTCTTGTTACAGTATTTTTTATTGAAACCCGAATATATGTTTTGAGTAGCATTTACTTTAATTTTTCTCTTTCTCTGATATAGAAAATAAGGGCAATTGTGCATGAGCCAAATTTTAATATATTTTTCATTAGTTTTAGAAATGAGTTAGATGCTTGAGTTTAATACCTGTTCTTATGCTTGTATGCGTATGAAGTTAACTGCATATAAACACTCTCGACGTTATCTGGTCCACACAATTTTCACATTTGAAACTCAATAGGTCAAAATTTTAGCAGCAACAGAAACTATGAAAAAGATGTTGGAGCATGTGACAACAGATGGTCAGAAAAATTGCCAACAATATTGGAAATTTCATCAAATATATGTACCCGTTAGAGGAGAATATGATTTCGAAAAATTGTTGTTTAGTCAAATAGTCCAAGTACTCCAAGAGACAAAAATCCAAAGTTATACAAATGCAGGTGACAGAGAGGCGCTTGAGACACTCAGGGTTAGGGGTTACAAAGAAGCATTCTACAATCTTTGCTAGGTACAGTATTGTGTTGTGTTTTTAACACGACCCACAACTTCATATGGTTGACTTCGATTGTGGTCTTAGTTCATGACAGAATTCAGAACCAAAGATTAAGTCTATAGGTTTTTTTTTTCACATACGGAAAATCAGTATATTTTTTGTAATGATCAGACCCTTCACCGATATTGTCCCCACTTAGCCACTGCGGTTATCCGGCAGTGTGAGGTTTTTTAACGGTCACCGCTGTGGTTATCCAACAGCAGCTTCCCAGGAGGTTACCCATCCCTGGATTACTCCCGCCCCAGTAAGCTTAACTGCAGAGTTTTTTACCAACTCTGGAGCCACTCTGCTGAAAAGGCCTCGTTGTTAAGAAAGGACAAACCATTATCTATATTCCATTCGGCGAACCCTACCTGCCAAATTGGGGTATTACAATTTTCCTTGTATAGAACTCTACAGATAAGAGTTAAAAAGGTAACATAGCCTTATCTTTGATCAAAGAAGGGAAGAAGCTTTTGATGATTTTGATATAGTTCATATAAGAAATAGTTGATCAATAATTTGATACTATACGTAGTCTATCTGGGCACACAGCTCATTAACACAACATGCATTTGTTCATTATTGTGATACGTTCCGGAGTTCCATGCTAAAATATTTACTCTTTGAGGGTTGATCTAGTATCCTGTCCAAGATAAACCCTCTGAACATTTTCATGTCACAACTAGCAAATTCTGATTTCTGATCTCGATTAAGCTTACTAGGACAAGACGGAAGTAATTAGGTAAAAAACACAGAATTTTGGGATTGCAGAGTAAACTGCTAAAGTGCGAGCATGGAAAGGGTGTGAAAGTTTTCTTCATCTGACGCTTGCATAGTTGGTGATGTTTGCCGGTTTATAGTCCTTCCCCATTCCACCAGCCAAGCGAGTATTCTCTGCCTTCTTCCACGGTTGTTGCTGATTACATCTTCAAAAACTAGTTGACATATTTGAGAAACAGAAACCAATGTCGAACCCATTATGTCCATGAAGAAACATAAAGCTGATGGCAAGTAAAAAGGCATGTCGAGCTAGTAGCCAAAAACTGAACACTTTTAGAACTGTAAGGGAGAGAAATGCTGAATATATTCAAGTTTGGAAGATACGTATATGACTTTTCTTGAAGACTTTAATAGTAACACCAGAGTCTTGGCCAAGAAAGTTCATTGGTTCATTAATGATACTAGATTGCAATTGCTAATATTTTTCAAATTTCCGTTTTCAGATATAAAACCAACTGACTTTCCTGGACCAGTGTGGACTTTCTTTATCTCTATATCAGCATAAAAGATAGATACAGCTAATCAATGGTTGCGTACTCTAACGTGAGCTTTCGGTACTCGTAAAATGTAAAATTAGTAACTTTTAAAGCCAAACCAAATAGAGTATGTCCTATTCCTAAATCGTGAGCTTTCGGTACTCTACTGCTACAAAAATATTTAGATTCACCCCTAATCCTTGGAGAACTGACTATGAGCGATAAAATACATGAAAGGTTAGATTATACCATTTTCAGTCATTGAAGTTCGTTTCGCTTGAGCTGAAATTTGACGCAGCTACAGTTGAGCATATGTTTTTTGTGCACCAAGTTGACTATGACATTACCTCTCTTCAGTGTTTTCTGTTGTACTCAATTCTCGAAGTCACGCTAGCTCTATTAGTCTAGGACTTCGACGGAGATCAGGGAGCTCATCGTCCATTATATAGTTCTGCAAAACCCATATCAACTTAATTAGAAAGCCAAATTATAAAAGCATACAAATTATCACTTGAGCTGGTAGGATATACTAATTTGAAAACATAAATTGAAGTTATAAAGTGTAAATAAAGAGGTGGTTAAAGTTATGGCATATATATGAAGGTTATGTGGTCGATGTTGGTGTGGAGTTGCTAATGTTGATACAAACTAAAATTAAACAGTGGTATTCTCTTAGGCATTGAAACAAACATCTAACGGTCACAAACTTAATCTTTTTCATACTACCAGTATTGTGTATTAGAGAAATCAGTAGTACCTTTAACCTTGATACATTGTGCCTCGAATGATAAAATGCCAAGCCATAAACCAAAACCACTAATTTTGCTATTCATAAACAGTAAGGATTTTCTCAGGAGCAGGGTAATCTAGTGAGCATATTTTGCCAATGGGGAAAATAGAATGTAAAAATCAGTAATTGAAAGATTTGAATTGGGTTAGGTTGAAAAAATTGGAATTTTTGAAACTTGAAACCGCGATTTCAATTGAAATCGTAAGAACTGAGTTAGTAACAAAATCAGTGGGAATTTATAGATTTGAAAGCTTTATAACTCGAAACCGAAATTTCAATTGAAATCGGAAGAACCGAGAGTTAGTTGATTTGAGGACGAAGAAAAAAAAGAGAAGAGATGGGAAAATAGTTGATGAAGTTACGACTGAAAGATTTGAAACAGACATTTCAATTGAAATCGTAAGAACTGATATGTGTTAATCGTGTTGGTTGATTTTATGACCAAGGAAAAAGAGAAGAGATGGAAAGGAGAAACAGGATTTCCACATGTGTTAAAAATATGGAGGGGTAATTTTGTCTGAAACCGGATAAAACACCTCTTTTCTTTATATTTTGTTTATGCCTGTTGATCGGTGTGTCTGATCCAATGTATTCAATTTTGACCGAGATTCTGTCGATAATATTAGTTTTGATGTTTATCTGAGATATTAATATTATCGATATTTCACCGATATTCGTATTTCATCGATACTCATCGAAATATAAAGTCGTACCAATGTCTCAGTCTCCACCGTTATTCATCGAAATCCGATATTAACTACCTTGGTCTGATCTTAGTTGTTTTCTTTTGATTAACATAGGCAAATCTTAGTTATAGACTAGTTATAGACTGGTAGTAGACAGTATTGTTGACTTACTTCTATTTAAGTTTATAAATCCTTCCTTCAATTTTTTTACTTATTTTCTTCATTCATATGCATGTGTGAAATTATTTGAAACTAAAACTAAGGTTTTAATGGGTTTTTTTATGGGTTTAGGACATACATAGGCATAGTAAACATGGGTTCTTTAATTTTAGAAATGGGAAATTTTAGTTTGATCCATTTATATCCGGGACCACATCAGTTTGGTCCACCTCTAAAAAGGGAGTTTAATTTGGTCCATATTTATTTAAAAATATTAAAATATTTAAAGTATCATTTTCTCTCTTATTTTCTCATACTTCTTCACCTCATATATAGTTTTCCTATGTCTTCTTTATTTTCTCTTAATTGATTTTTCTCTCTTCTCAACATTAACAAAAGAAAACTTAAAAATTAAATATCTCTCAATATATAAGTCAACAATTAATAAATTTTATGTATTCGGAAAGGTCTCTACGTGATCTACAAAACGAGTACCCATTGTACTATGTTTCGAAACTTTTAAAAAAATTCATTATAATGGTAGTTCATATCCAAGAATGAACATTATTCTTAAAGTATAATAGTTCATTCTAGTTCTAGCAGTTCATTTTGTAGAATGAACTCATATATAATAGTTAATTCTAGTAGTTTATTTTGTAGAACGAAATCGGAAAAGTAGTTCATTTTGACGAGATCTATACAACGAGTACCCATTTCACTATTTTTTGAAGCTTTACTCTTCACGGTATCAGTAATGTTAATTCATACTAAAAAATAAACACTATTTTAGGGTTCATTATGAATTCTTAATGGTAGTTCATTATAGCAGTTCATTTTTTAAGTTGAACTCAAAATGCTAGTTCATTCTAACAATTCATTTTGTAGAATGAACTCGTAATGAGAGTTCATTCGAGCAGTTCATTTTTTAGAATGAACCCGTAATAGTAGTTCATTTTAGCATGTAAAGGTAGTTCATTCTGTAAAATGAACTTGCAAAGTTAGTTCATTACAATGGTAGTTCATTGTAGCAGTTTATTTTATAGAATGAACTCGTAATGATAGTTCATTCTAGCAGTTCATTTCGAAGAATGAACTCGTAATGGTAGTTCATCCTAACAATTCATTTTGTAACATGTAAAGGTAGTTCATTCTTTAAAATGAACTTACAAAGTTAGTTCATTACAATAGTGGTTCATTCTAGCAGTTCATTTTGTAGAATGAACCCGTGATGAGAGTTCATCTAGCAGTTCATTTTGTAGAATGAATTCATAATGGTGGTTCATTCTAGCATGTAATAGTAGTTCATTACAATGGTAGTCAATTCTAGCAGTTCATTTTGTATAATGAATTCGTAATGATAGTCCATTTCATAGTTTATCTTTAGCTAAACGATAACATAAAAAGTAAAGCTTCAAAAAATAGTGAAAGTGGTGCTCATTCTATAGATCTCGTCAACAGCTTTCCAAAATATATAAAATTTGTTAAATTTCGACTTATGATTTGAGAGATATTTAATTTTTAAGATTTTTTATTTACTTTTAGAAAAGAGAAAATATAAGAGAGAGAAAAGGGTAAATCTGACACTGTTTTAAAAAATGATGATGTCATTTTGTGTGGGTAGTGTGCACCCTAAGACCAAATAGCAATTTTTGGACCAAATTGATAATATATTTAAAAAAAAAGACCTTATAGCAATTGGACCAAGTCAACAAGATCAAACTAACACCATATATTTAATATTAGGGCCAATTGATAGTTTCTACTTTTAGAAAAGCATGATGGTTATTTGGGTGTTCTAATAGGTTAAATTCGTGCAATTCCTTCGGTGTTCTTTGTCAACCATAAAATATAATTGCCATTTGAAGGTAATGAATACTTACCTGATGGTTATTTATAAATGAATCGGTCTACTAGTGGGAATCATAGTAGACTTCTCACCATAGTCTGATTTATTTTCATTAATAAAACGAACTGAAGATATGTAGATCTTTTTTATGAATTGTGACTAATTTCTCACAAAAACTTGGATGCAGGCTTTACTTTATATAAAAAACCCAGCACCCAGTAGAAAACGTAAAACCATCACAGCGCTATGAGTTCACCTCGATAGGCAAGACCCGCCTTCTATATATGAAAAATGTCGTCATTATAACTTAAGATTTGTTGATCCTTTTAGGAATGGAACCTCTAGTTTAATTCTCCATCTAAAGAGATGTTAATGGTTATGTAACAAGAATAATGAGAAGGAAAATGGATAGAAATCTACTTTGCATTAATATTAGTATACGTTGGAACTTTTAATGTGTTTAAAATTGTAAAAACAATAGTTTGTAGTAGGTTGGTTGTTGTCAGTTACATGTTGCTGACATTTTTTATTTAGAAATTTGGTTGTGGAATATGCAGAACTGACAAATTTAAAAGACTATGTTAAAATTGTCGATTTACTAAAACATACAAGTTCTGAACTTAACTGATTCAATTCGCTTTTGACCCAAACTGAATTTTCCATTGGTAATTATTAGTTTTGAAAACTGAGATAGGGCCGGCCATCCCATATAAGCAAGTAAAGCTTTGCTTGGGGCCATAAAAATAAAGGGGTCACCAAAAAAATTCTTACATTAATATATTGTGAGAAAAATGGAATAATTAACAAGTAAATTTTTATGTGATTGTAGTGAAAAGAATCCAAAATAAGATTAACTAAATAAAAATATCATATGTATTTATCACTGAGTAGACGCTAAAATATATTACCTAAACTATTACTATTCTTAATCGTGATTTTTTCTTTAAGCAAATATTTTAATAACTGCCGAAAATAAATGAATATATATATCCGACAAACTAATATAAGTAAATGTTCTACTTTTGTAATTTCATTTCGCTTGCAAAATCAATAATAAACTAGCAATATATGATCAAGTTAAGAAGGTTTTTTTAGTTAAGTAGTTTTTATTTTTATGGTTCTCACAAAAAGACAATTTTAAGAATAATTATAAATCAAATCTTGTTTCAATGAGATTCTGTAATCAATCTGCAAGTTTATTTGTATGTTTTAAGAGCATCTCCAATGGAGTTTGGGTTTCTAAAAAATTTAATGTCACATGGAATTTTAGATACTCTAACTAAAAAATTTCTCTTCAACCGTAATTGGATAAAGGAAAATTGGGATTAGTTGGCCATGGAAATATGGATGGGAGTATCTATTTTTAGATACTCTCATCCATACCCACGTCATCCATTTTTTCTGTTTTAAAATTATTTAGCTTTATTATAGATTTTATATCCTACCATTAAATGGCAACTATATTAAAACTAATAGTCACATAACTACCACGGGAGATACTTATCAAAAGAAAATTTTATTTGTACTTTATGTTAACAAATTTCATTAATTTTAGGTCTTCACATAAGATTTATATCCAAATACCGTTGGAGATGCTCTAAGGGTTGAATGCTTCCCCTCTTAACCATTTTTATTTTTTTAATAGTATAATTTTCTCTTGAAAGAAAAAATTATATATCAGCTTTCTAAAAAAATTGGCTTTTATTTTGGTGCCACAATTTTTTATTTTGCTTGGGGCCACATAAATATCAGGACCGGCCCTGAACCGAGATCATCGGTTTCAGTTATGGTTTGCGAACCCCCTTGATTAGCTTTAGCTCAAGTTTGATGGGCTTGCGAATAAGGCTGATTGATGTTTGTTGTGAGCGTTTTTTGTTTGTTTTGATATTTTTATCGTGTTTTGAGTTTAATCTGATCTGTTTTTTCTTTGAACGGATGTTTTGTTCTTCCTTGGTTAGAATTTGTAATTTGTATTTACCTTGTACTTGGTCTCTGCTTTGCGCAATGAAAATCCTTATTTACCGAAGAGAAATAAAATAAAAATATGATCTTGACGGGACCTTTAAATTAAAACCAGACTTTAACTTTATTTTTAAGGTTAAACATCGCGTATTGCTTGGTTTACACCTATAGAGCTATATGCTTTCGTACCAACAAGGGTATGATAACAATGTTTCAAATAATTAAAAAAAAGGTTATAATTTAAGATACGATCATATACATTTCTATAGGGGTAAATCAAACAAAACAAATACTATAACATAGTAGCACACATTGTATCACATATTTAAACTTTTGATTTTTAAAAATAAATTTAATGGCAGTTAAATGTAATTAACTCTAACAATAAACATGTTATAAAAACCAAATAGGTTTCTCTACTTTGCAGCTTTTTTGTTTCTGTCTTTTCCCAATCGACAGAAAAGAAAGGAAAACAACCCTCTCCTTATAAACAAATATAGTGTATATTTTCATGAAGGAAACTTGTACGAAAAGAGATAAAACCTTTTATATTATTTTTTTTTCTTTGATAGCATCACTCTATTTCTGCTTTATAAATAACATCACACCTTTTCCCGTTCATTGTTTCTTATTACATTTTTGTAGAACCTCAAGGAGAGAAGAGGAGAAAAAAAAAATATTGTTAAATGTTACTTCAAGAATGCTAGTACCTGTTGGAAAATCATATAAGCTTCCTGATAATCATCGTGGTCTTGGTCTTTTCTCTGGGTAAGTAAAGCATAGGGTTCTGAGTTAACTCTTTCCAATTTCTTAATATTTTTGTTTTTTGATACATTTTTGTTTTTTTATTTATTAATACACAGGAAGCTTGTAAGAGAAGAAAAGTTGATAAGAAATTAGAATGACGAATCTACGTAAGAAAAGCAACGGAAAAGATAAAGTTCCTCGTGCAGCACTGCTGAAAACAGGTTGTTACTGTAGTAACCCTAACTTGGTACACGACTCTTCGTATGATGTTAACAAGCCTTTAAAGGATGATGAGGAGGTTCTCCACATAGTATAAGAAGAGTATTTTGCCAGTCTAGCTAAAGTTGATTGGTGGAAAGAGTATGGGAAAGACCCGCAGATAAATATAAGGAGGGACATATAGGGTCACAGGCCCTATATAATTTCGAAATTAATAAATACATGTATATTTTATGTTATTTGTAGTTTTAAACAAATCTTATGCCCTATAAAATTTTTAAAAATAAAAAGATACTCACACGATTTTTTTCTTTTCCATTTTTTATGATATAAATTTTATTTTTGCCAAATGATTTTTTTTTACATATAATTATTTTTACATGATATAATATATATTTTTTGCATATATTTTTTTATTGAGTTACATATAAATATTTGTTAGTAGTGTATTATATTAATATTACCGAAACAATTGTTTAAGAAATCATGAAAAACTCGTTCATATTAACGTGTTTATATTATCTTAATATGTTTATTATGTGCATTAATACTAAGTTAAAAATCAAAACGTGTTTCATGTGTTAAGGACACAATTTCTTATGATATGAATTTTATTTATTTACATATAAGCATTCCCAAATAAATTTCTTTTTTACATATAATTATTCTTACATGATACAATATATATTTTTGTATATATATTTTTTTTGTGAGAACATTTTAGTATACATTTTTTTTATATAATGAATCATATTAAAGAAATGCAAGATTGAAATGTTATATATTTTTAATGAGTTTGAAATGTGATTACAAGTACTATTTCATCCCGAATTGTATGTGGTTCTTCAGCAAGTAAGCTATCAATCAATGAACTCATTTTGTTCTTATACAGAGTCCTAAAAAGTTCATACAACAAGGATATTCTTGCAAAGAAGTATCGGATACGGATAAGGTAAAACAAAGTCTTTCTCACATGGGATGTGTTTTTTTTTTGTTTACAGCCTTGCTAGTTAGACTGTTGTTGCTAGGGCTGCACAGGAACCGACCGTAACCGACGGAACCGTACCCCCAATGGACCGAACCGAGGGTACAGGGTACAAGTTACAGGTGCAAAAAATGGGAACCGAGTACACCCGGGTTCAAGGTACAGGTTCTACCTAGGAACCGACCTGTACCGGACCGTTAGAACCGAATAATACTAACCGTTGATCAGATTTTGGGTGATTCAATCTCATCCCTCTGTTACTATTCCCCCTACTTAAAACTCTAACCCTAACTCCATTCTCTCTTCTTCTACTGCGGCCGCTTATTTTCCCCCTCTTTCTACCAGAGTGAAATCCTAGCAGAAGTAGGGTTTTGATCTTCATTTTAGCTTTACAAAATCAGGGTTTTGATCTTCACTACTGAGATTCATATTTTGTTGTTGTGTTGACTGTTGAGTTTGCAGAAATCAAGTTAATCACATCAGTGACAGTGTTTCAGTAGATAGTCGATCGAGTAGAAGACCACCATTCAGTGATTCAATACCACCTTTTTCTTCTTCTTCTTCCTTCCTAAACTTCTTCCTTGTTGCTATTATTGCTTTGTTTTGACCTAATTTTACGAATAACATCTGTTGGTAGGTAATATTCTGTACAGATTTTACAATTTTTGTTTATGTTTACTGTATTTGATGGAGTTTTAAATTACGGGTTTCAATTCCCTTCCTTCCTTCTCACCACCAAGATGCCGAAGTCTAAACGTAACATACCAGGTTCGTCATTCATCTCTCTTTCTCTTAGCATTCATTATTCAGTTTGTATTCATAAACTCACAAAATCATGTTTTTCATTCTGTTTTTTTTTTTGTTATGATTATGGTGTTACAATGAAAACCCCCCCATAAATTTTAAATTTTTGTTTTTTCTAATGTGGGGGTTTATGGTTTAAATCACAGTTACATTATCAAAGACAAAGAAGAAAGGAAGAGAACAGAAAGAGGAAATTGTTGATTCAATAAGGAAAGCAGTTGAAGATTTCTATTCCATTTATGTATTCTCTTTTGAGAATATGAAAAATCTTATGTTCAAAGAGTTCAGAGAAAAGCTCAAATCTTCTAGCAGGTATATTATTTTTATATACTTGGGTGTGTGTGTAGCAATATCATTCAGTGTCTTATGTATGATGTAATTGTGTGCAGATTTTTTCTTGGATCGAATAAAGTTATGCAGATTTTGTTGGATCGATCTGTTTCTGATGAAATTAGACGGGCTTCATAAGGTTTCTAAGGTAGTGATAAAAATTAGACCTTGAATATGTCTCAGGCTTTTATATTTCTGTTTTTAGTTCACATCTAATGGCGAGTGTTTTGATTTCTTTCAGCTTTTACATGGAGATGCCGGTATTTGTTTTACTAACCTTCCGAAGGAGGAGATTATGAGGTATGATTTTGATTGACTGGTCCAGTATGGTGCAACACCTTTTAAGTCTTATCTCTTCCAATTGTGTTTGCATAAAGGTTTAGTATTGATAAAAAAATATATGGGATATTAAAATCTTGTAATTGAATAGGCATCACAAGCACTCTTAAATTGACAAACTTTAAGGGCATTCGCACGGATGACTTTTAAATATTATGCTTTGGAAATCTTTTTACTACGATGATTCCTAAATCCAGTTAGTTTATGATTCTACAGGTTGTTTGCAGAATTTAAAGAACATGACTTTGCAAGGACTGGTACTACACCAACAAGTAGTCCCAATACATTTGTTGACAGGAAAAGACCCACTTCTCAATGCATCAACTTAGTACTTTCTCTGTAAGCGCTAGCTAGGTTGTGAAACATCTATTCTGTAATGTTTAGTCTGTAATATATGTAGAATGTAAATAGTAATATCATTGTGGTAGTTGAGTTGAAGTTAACATTGTGTAGATGAACGGAGTTTTTAAAGAAGTTTATGATAAATTTAACAATTTTAATTTAAAAAAGAAAAGAAAAGAGGGAGGTACGGAACCGAAACCGACTGGAATCGACCGGAACCGAGGGTACAGGTACAAGAACCGAACCGAGAATAGATAGAACAGGATACAGGTACACGGGTAGAGAACCGAACATAGGGAGGTACGGGTACACGGTTCTACCAAGAACCGAGCCGAATCGACCTTTGTGCACCCCTAGCTGTTGCATCTAGCTAGTTGCTTCTGATGTATCTAAATTATAGATGTGTAATCAATCTATTGATTTTCAACTCTATTGAATGTACAGAGGTATTGGTGCACCAGAGATAAAAATGCCATATGAAGAAGAAGCGTAACAGAAACTTGTTAAGCTGGTCAGGAATAAGTGCTTGACTATTATGTTTACTATGAAGATCAGGAACAAGTGCTTGACTATTGATGTTTACTATGAGGATCGGTATGCTCGACTTGTACGAGGATCAGTATGGTCGATTGTATTGTACTAAGGTATCACTCAGGCAGAAGGCCTGGGCTCAACTGCAGGGATTTTGGGATTTGGCCGTGCTTTTGCTTTTGGCATGTCGAAATTTTTTCCTCTCATAGAATGTTTTACAGAAAGAAAAACTGTCGCCACAAAAGAAATACTAGAAATTACATGTACTTTAAAATGCCAAAAAAATGGTATATCACACTAATATTTCAGGATTGTTGTTACCGGGTCTAAACACTCATTCAATTCATCTGAAATAATAAAATATTCTCCTTGCAGCAGTATACCTAGATGACAACCCACTTGTCCTAGCTACTTCACTGGATGCACAACTGGTCTCAAGGAAAAGAGACCGCATGCGCCAGGGTGATCATGGATAAATTCTAAAACATGTAAATCGATGCCCACATATTTTACTGACTGTCCTTATAATTAACAGTGATAATTGCTTTTATCTCGTTAGAATTTAAGAAAATGTTGTAAATTTTGTTATTGACAATGTAAATGTAATCCCGAATTGGTCCGAGATTTGCGGCAATAGCACCCAAAGACAACTCTACTTTGAACATATATACCAACTTAGTTTTTTACTCTACTTTAAAATAACAGAAAATAAATTTACTGACAACTAAACAACAGGGTCACTAAAAGCTTAACCGGCTCAAAAGTTCATAAAACCACCAAGTAGGCAAAATCTTATCAGATGTACTCTTAATTTTGGTGTTATAAAATTCAAGTGACTCTGCCTCTAAGAGTTGACACTATTAAAATCTTATCGCTTTTTCCGCTGATTATCACTATTTTTTCCATAACCATCACTACGTACTGCCACTGTTCCACCATCAATCGCAAACACCACCCCAAAATTAAAATATATTTATTAGAACCATTAATAAATCATTTATCATTGAAATAATAAAATATTTATTATAAAAAATTAATAAAATAATAATGAAATAAACAAATTAAGATCGTTGGATGTGTTTATAATTTTCAATCACAGACGTCATTTAAAAACACTTATGTGAACAACCACAATCATTGATTTATAAACTTCCTGGACAAATTCTATCCATTTTTTATCTTTATATAAATGAAACCTTAATTTGTATTATATATAATGTAACCGGATAATTTCCATCTTCTATTTCCTAATTCCTTCCTACAGGAAATGATGCTCAGGAAAGGTATGGTGTGGCTGTTGGATACAAATTATTCCTGTAACAAAGAAACAAACCAAAACACCAGAAGCTTTGCAAATGTTAACGTTAGCGCAAATATCACATTTTCATACAATCACTCAAAACACAGATAAGAGGAGTCACCTGTTCAACAGACTGCCCTTAACTCGATATTTGCCAGGTACACTTTAGAAAAGTGTTGCTATACCTTTTAGAGTTGGCAAATCGAATCCAGGATAAAACCTCTTGATACAACCCAGTTAACAAGACTCGTTGGCCCGTTGTGAACTTAACAGAAGAATAAGATAAAAATAAATCTAGTGCGCACAACGAAGCGAGAAGAGGGAAAAGACGACAGGATAGTAGCTGCGTCTGGGGTAAGTTGAAAATGAAATTTTTTTTTCTTTTATAGACAAATTTGAGAGAAGAGAATTAAATTGTATTTATGAAAAATCTTTTAATTTAATTCTCATTAATTCACATAAATAATAAAACGGTTTTTAATTCACATAAATAATGAAACGGTTTTAATGTTTATTATATGAATTTAAAATAAAACCATTAACTCTTGATAGGCACACGCTGGGCACACGCCGGATCACGCCAAGCATACGACGGCTCACGCCAGCTCACGCAAAACATACGCAAAAAACACACGCAAGCTCCGCAAGCCCGCGTGCGTGCTTCGGTGCGAAGCACCGCACATGTGTGAATTTTCCCACTAGCCCATTCCCTTAGTCTATATCCAATCCACACGTTTTTCCCTTAGAAGCAACTTTCGTGGTAATTAGATAGACTTCATCCTTGGTTTATCCCATGCGGGACAAACCAAAGGTTTCTCATTCACATAGAAGTGAAAAATGGATTTTTTATTTCCACACACAATATAGGCTAGTGACCCTTTGGTCCCATCAAGATAATTTTTGTAACAAAATATTTTTTGTAAATAAGTAATAAATTCATTTTTAATTCTAACAATCCCCCACATGAATGAAGAAAGCGATAAATCAGAAAACCGGAAAACGAGAAATACCTCTTAAGCAATAGGTGACCATATGGAATTGAACCTTTGCTTAGTGAGAAGTACCGGAACTACTTGATGGACAGTGAACGCGATGTCTTGAACTGCCATCGTTTGATGTAGTTCTTCAATAGCTCCTTACGCGAGATATCTCTCAAGATTTCTGTTAAGTTCACGCCGTTGTGTCCGTTTTGGCCCTGGACATATCCCGTTTCTCAGAATGCTCTAGAGAATCAGCTCAGTTCTCATAGGAAGCGACCCACTTCCTCATTCAGATAGGTGAGTTCTATCAAGAGTGTTAACTGCTACACCCCATTTCAATCTTAAATTGAAACTATAGAACTCATTAAGACTTTACAATAAGTCATCCTCACATGCAGTCACACTACCACGTCTACACCATAGGGAAGGGACAGAGAAATTAATTCTCTGATAGTGTTTAATTTTACCCACCATAAATAGTTGTCTCATTCAAAACCTTGATCTTGGGATCTCCAGTCAGCAAGGTTGAGTATCCTTCATGGCAAGTTTTAATTGATGAGCTTAAGTCCCATCCCCCTCGATGCATTACTAACTATCTCCTTGGACAAGCCTTTCGTCAAAGGGTCTGCGATATTCTCCTTAGACCTCAAAAGTCAACAGAAATAACGCCATTCGAGATTAGTTGTTTTAGAGAATTGTGTATTCTCCGAATATGAATGGATTTTCCATTATAATTGTTATTTTTTATAATTAGCTATTGTAGCTTGACAATCACAGTGTATAGATATAGCTGGCACATGCCTATGCCAGAGAGGAATGTCTTCTAAAAAACATCTTAGCCAAGCGGGCTTCCTCTCCTGCTTTATCTAATGCAATAAACTCGGATTCCATAGTGGACCGAGCGATACAGGTCTGTTTGGAACTCTTCCAAGACACTGATCCACATTTTAGAGTGAAAACGTAGCCACTCCTAGATTTGAACTCCTCTGAGTCTGCTATCCAGTTTGCAATACGATGTCCTTCAAGGACTGCAGAGTATCTCTTATAACTCAAACAAAGTTTAGAGTGCATTTTTGATACCTTAACACTCTAAAAAGGGCATTCCAATGCTCCTATCAAACTGGTTATATTTTCTAAGTACAGATTCAAAGTAATGAGATTGACTAAGACTATAAATATTAGACTCTCTTCTAATTTTCATCCCTAAGATTTCATCTGAGGGACCTAAGGCTTTCATGTCAAGGTCTCATTCAACATGTTCTTAGTGGAATAAATTACATCTATGGTTGTATCCAGTATAATCAGATTATCAACATACAAGCATACAAACGCACAAGTATCATTCACAAGTTTGGTGTAAACATACTTGTCATATTTATTTATTTTAAACCCACTAGAAATCATTACATGATCAAAAAATTTATGCTCTAAAAGATTTCTCTATTCTAAATCATTTTCCTCTTCAAGGCTCAACTTCATCTTCCTAAAGAAGTAGTGTGTGACACGTAGAAAAGACATCTAGGGGATCAACACATATCATACGAGATTCAGATTTCAAGGAAAAATAATTTTTCCAAAGAAAACAACATCCCTAGATTCCTCAGCAGTATTCACATCAATTTTCTGAAGTATCAGAACTCGCAACCCTAAACATTTAATCTGTATTGTGTTCAGAATATCACATGAAGACACAATTAACAGATTTGAGTTCTATCTTTGTCCTCTTAGGTGGAGGGATAGAAACCTTAGCCAAGCACCCCCCACATTTTTTGGAGTGTGCAAAATAGGATTGCCTATATTTCTAGAATTCATTTGGATATTTATCTGATCCTTTAAAATGTACTTTGTTCGGGACAAAGCCAGCTGATAGGACGGTCTCCCCCCACAAGTCGCAGTTATTCCTGAACTAATTCATGGCTTTATCATCTCCTTAGTGGATTATATTTTCACCTCTAGTTTGAAATGAGTTCAAGTCAACTAGGTCTGAGAAATTAATTCTATGGGTTTAGAATTTTTCCTGGACATTTTTCTTATAAGACATTTTAATTTTATGCAAATTTAACCTCTATGTTTACTTTCCAAATTAAATTTGGTAATGCAGCCTATGCTCGCCAGATTGATCATTGAAAAATATGACCAAGTCTTCTATGTCAAACATTCAATGACACACAAATATAGAAGGAATCAATTTTATTTAATTAAATTGAGGTTACATCAATTTTATAAAACCCTTTGTCTTATAGTTCTTTCCACTGAGTTACACTATTTTTCTCAGATTCATAAATACCCTTATCATCTAATTTACTACAAGATACTAGAATTTTACAGATGTCCGGAACATGAAAAATTTCTTCAATGTGAGAGTTTTGCTAAAAATTGAGCTTCAACCCAACTTCGCTTTTTTTCGCAACCTGTGCTGTGGACGAGTTACCCATATCGAGCTTTTCTCCTTCCCCTACCTTCTGATAGGAAGTGAACACATCTTTGTTTCCGTGGATATGCTTGGTAGTACCAGAGTCTACCCACCAGTCTCTCACATTGGTTTCCAGATTGACTTCGGACACTGTACCAAAAAACTTTTCTTTTGATTTTTCATAATAATTTAGCATTATTTTATTTTATTTCTCTATAAATAAAATCCTTATGATTTCTATAAAATATTGCCTAATTATATTATGAATATGATTTATTTATAATCAAATAATCAACACTCTGCGCATGCTCCATGTAAATTCATTTTAGCGCATGATAACTACGTTTATTATGCGAATAAAAATTGTCTTGATTTTATGCATTAAATTTAGTTCATAAATTTTAGTGCATCTCAACGTTTCATCAAACGTTTCGTACGGTTGTTAAAATTAGTGTTTTAACCTTTAATAATATGAAGACATCATGCACACGATTCAAATATATTATGATTATAAATAAATCATACCTGATTATCGTTGCTACCACCAATTGAGCGAAAATGTTTCCCTTTGAGCCATGGAGTCTCCATCAAATCCCCGCCGAAGAATGCAATTGGTCCAAACCCATATCATCAGTTAGAAATAGAATGCACCCAAAACCACCTCTAGGACTTAGCTCAAGCCCAAGTCCATTTAGTCATCCCTTATAATTTTATTGAGCACAAATAGAAGAGACTCTAGTAAATCATGTGTGCCACACATGTGTCATATGAAGGAGGGGCAAAATAGACTTTTATTAGATTTTTCTATTAACCTTACGAATCCACCGTTTTTCTTTTCTCCTTCACAGCCACCGACAAACTCTACTCCACCGTCTCCATCATCTTTCACGTCTCAATCATCCATTCAATCTCTCTTCTTCATGGAAGCAGCACAACAACATCATCAAGTTCATCACAGCCAACAGACCCACCTTCTGCAACATCTTCTCACTTCGACTAGATCTCTGTAAACCACAAACTCAAGCACCACCATTACCCATCAGCCTTATAGCTTGATTCATACCACTATGAGCTTGTTGCTTCTTGAATTCGAAATAAAACCAAAACCCAATCTTCAATTTATTGTTCTTGTCTTCTTCTTCAAAGTCTCCTCCTAATTGATATTAAGAACATAAGAAGAATCAGTAGTAGAAATCAAATAATGATTTCCATCACAAACTTCAATCGGTGTTAAGCCATACGACGGTGCAATTCCACTGTAAAAAGTAAGAACCATCGCCGCTGTTGATCATCTCATCGGTCAAGCTTTCTGATCTCTTCCGACCGTTGAAGTAGAAATTCCAAGATTAGTCCAAGCAAAACAATCTCCATGCCCATCAACAAAACCACCATGATGACGATGATCTCCACCGTTCCCAATTTTCCAAGTCTCAATGGAATCATTAGTAACATTGCACCACCACCACCTCTACAGTCAGGCTCAACATCACTAGCAACATCAGTCAATGGCCAAACACTTCAACTCATTTCAAAACCCGTAACTTCTTCTCTTCCTGATCGAACTAGTGCTTTCCAACATGTTCATCTTCATGAATACAAGCAGGACCAGCACTATCAAGCAGACCACCAAGTCCAAATGTTGTATTAAGGCCCAAATCAGTAAGAGTCTAAAGAGTCCAATTGTTGTATTAAGGCCCACCAAATCCAAATGTTTTGATGAAGGATATTGTACCCATTGAAGTATGAGACATTTTAGTTTCATTTGTCTTAATGATTACACCCAAAAATCGAAAACCTATCAATCCCTTCATCTTCTGAATGAGACAAGAAAGATAGCGTATCTTGTAAACGAAAATCATCAATTGAAGCATGATGATACTTCCATATCAAAGAAGCCCTATATTGAGCTCGTCGAACAATTAATTCCCCAAAAAAAAAAAAAAACTTCTTGTTTCCATTGTTACAAATTTAAATAATATCGAGTTAAGATTGTTGGATAAAAATTATTCCCGTAACAAAGAAACAAACCAAAACACCAGAAGCTTTGCAAATTTTAACGTTAGCGCAAATATCACATTTTCAGACAATCACTCAAAACACAGATAAGAGGAGTCGCCTGTTCAACAGACTGCCCTTAACTCGATATTTGCCAGGTACAATTTAGAAAAGTGTTGCTATACCTTTTAGAGTTGGCAAATCGAATCCAGGATAAAACCTCTTGATACCAACCCAGTTAGCAAGACTCGTTGGCCCCTTGTGAACTTAACAGAAGAATAAGATAAAAATAAATCTAGTGCGCACAACAAAGCGAGAAGAGGGAAAAAGACGACAGGATAGTAGCTGCGTCTGGGGTAAGTTGAAAATGAAAATTCTTTTTCTTTTATAGACAAATTTGAGAGAAGAGAATTAAATTGTATTTATGAAAAATCTTTTAATTTAATTCTCATTAATTCACATAAATAATAAAACGGTTTTTAATTCACATAAATAATGAAACGGTTTTAATATTTATTATATGAATTTAAAATAAAACCATTAACTCTTGATAGGCACACGCTGGGCACACGCCGGATCACGCCAAGCATACGACGGCTCACGCCAGCTCACGCAAAACATACGCAAAAAACACACGCAAGCTCCGCAAGCCCGCGTGCGTGCTTCGGTGCGAAGCACCGCACATGTGTGAATTTTCCCACTAGCCCATTCCCTTAGTCTATATCCAACCCACACGTTTTTCCCTTAGAAGCAACTTTCGTGGTAATTAGATAGACTTCATCCTTGGTTTATCCCATGCGGGACAAACCAAAGGTTTCTCATTCACATAGAAGTGAAAAATGGATTTTTTATTTCCAGACACAATATAGGCTAGTGACCCTTTGGTCCCATCAAGATAATTTTTGTAACAAAATATTTTTTGTAAATAAGTAATAAATTCATTTTTAATTCTAACAGTGGCATTATGTAGAGTATGACGACAGCCCTGGATTGGCCAGGGTCTTCTTCTACTAATGAGACCTCGATCCCGAAGCCTTCAGGGTATTTTTTTACAGGGTCCTCTATCTGTATGGGGAATTCGCTGCTGAAAGATCCCGTATCTCCAATATCCTCATATACAAGACTCCGGGCGAATGACTCCAATTCCTTGATTTCTCAATGAGTGTAGAAGTTATAAAATTGGATCATTTCATAGATTGGACGAGCCTTCCCCACCAACCATCGGGAGAGGAAGAAAGAGGGAGCCGATCAAGATATAGACTGATTCGACCCCAAGGTTCCCCACTGCTGCCCCATGTGGGAGTCCGGGCCGCTCCAAGAGACAGGCACGGTTCAGTAGTCAAAGGAGCAGGAACGAACGAGAAAAGAAGAATAAGTAGGACAGGCTTGAGGTCAATTTTGTCCTTGGATCTTCAGGAAGAGCTAGTGACAGGGTTTCGTTCCTCGGTTCATTTAAGATTCTTAAATCCACGCCAAGGGACCTCACATCTAAGATCCTTTTCCAAATGAAGTCGTGCCAAATGGCCTTACTTCATCTTTTGCATATTCTCTTTCCGGAAGCTTTCTATATGAATCACGTATGAGTGTTATAAATCCAGACTCAGACCCTACTTCTTTTTATGACTTCACTTCTCGATCCCGGCCAGGTGGGTTTTATCCTTTATTCGATGCAAAAGGTACCAACCATTGCTTAAGCGCACCTACCAGCATCGTTTAAGGTCGCTTCCCTGGCATTAACTCAAGAATTTAAACTTCCAGTAGTGCTTTCATGAGAAGGTGCCCCATTTTGCTTCTTTATCTAACAGTGAATGAGGTGACACTCCTTCTCGAATTCCCGAGGATCACGGATTGTGGAGTTGAACCAAGACTACCTCGCCAAGACCGGCGACGACATAGGAAGCAACCCTTCTGCTGTGGCGGCCTTGCTTCAGGTGAACCCGTCTGCTGTGGCGGCCTTGCTTCAGGTGAAATTACATATTAAGTAGTCTTGGTTCAACTCCACAATCCGTGATCGCGGATGAGAATGATATTTTCATGCTTCATGTTGTCGCCTTCTAAATCGATGCTTAAGTCGATCCACTTCCATTGGTTGTCTTTCTCTTCCCTCATTGCATGCGCTTCGCTTCGACCAGGGCCTTATGGAATTTATCCTAACATCCGAAGCAACCAATTCATCTGAAACAGATTCTTCTGAAGGGCTTATCATCCGTCATTGTCCGCTGCTTCACTCGAATCCTATCAGGGGCTGCACCAATGCCTCATATCCTATCTAAGTCTTCTCTTATTTTGATGATGCACAAAGAAAGAGAATGGCGGCAAATAGACCGAGATCCAACTACGGTTACCCCCTCTAGCACGAAATTCTTAACCAGCGAGCCGCGCCCCTTTCAACCGCCGTAGAGTGCTAAACCTCTTTTTGAGGAGTGTTAGAACGTTGGATCCTGCCTGGAAAGAAGCGCGCATTCGTGCTGCCAGGGAGCGTATAGAGGATTTGGAGGGGAGGCAGCAAGCATGCAAGTCGAACGTTGTTTTTGGGGAGTTGGAAAAAGAAGGAAGATCAGCTCCTAGTGAGGATTTACTATGATCAATTTGATTCTTTTTTCGTAATGTGTGTATACTATTGATCCAAAGCTTACTTCTTCAGATCCTTTAGACTCCGCTCCATTTTATAGAGACACCCCGGGATCTCATCAAATGACTCAAGGTTCAATCAAGACGCCGCTTTGCGCCCATATCTGCCCTAGACTTCTCGAACTCAAGAAAAAGGGGATTTTCCCAAGAAGTGCAGCAGAATATAAGAAGCTGTTTGCGCCTTTTTCGCTGTTAGGGAGGCTGCTAGAGGGGGAGGTTGATTCAATGTATGGTTCCGATCGAGTGGCAGCCATGCCGTTTCGTCGGTTTTGTTGTTGCTTTAGTCGCATTAGTAGCCGTCAGGCGTTCCTCTAGGCAGATCTATTAGTCATAGACCCGGATACCCGAATTGTGGTTCTAGTCCTCTTTGATCCTAGTTGTTATTTTCTTTTAAACCTATTCCTAGGTGTGTACTCTATATGATGCACATGTATGTCTCAAATTAGTGGCACGAGGAGGCTAAAGCTGCTGGGGTTGAATTGTGGGCATCTCCAGAACCTGAAGAGCAATGGAATTGGAGAAAAAACAATCCAAGGATAAAAACGCTTGGATGAAGAAGCCAGCACCATTACGAGACAGAATTTAAATAAATCAGTTTTGATTTTCAGTTTCATCAAAAGAAAAAAGAAAAGTTTCGATTTTCAGTTTAATGAGCCAGTTTTGAAAGAATTTTCTTAGAGTTTTATAGTAATTTAAATGAGGTCTTTTTGATTTTCAGTTAAAGAATTAATACTTTCTTAGAGTTTTATAATTTATTTTAATTTTGTAGCATTTAGAGTTTTATAATTTAAATGAACCAGTTTTGATTTTCAGTTAAAGAATTAATACATATCATTTTATTATTTTTAAAAGGAAAATCTGTTGGGTCCTTTTATTCTTGGGAATTTGTTGAAAAATCAATTTCCTGCTTAACTTTTACTTTACAGTATAATTTATTTATATAGAAATTTATTGTTTAGTCCATAATTTATATAGTTAGTTTCAGCTAGGTCCTTTCGTATTTATTGTTTAACTAGAGGTCCATTTTTCTTTGAAACAAGCAAAAGAAAAAACAAACCTTTGATGCCCAAATGTGTGCACCTACACAAACAAATACAAAAAAACCGTTACACATCATTTATTAGGTTTCTCTTCTACCTGTTATCACGTTCTGAAACTGATAATCAGAATTAAGCTTTTCAGTTTTGATTTAGCAGAGAATCTAAACAATCTTCTAAACAACTTCGTACTAATTTGATCAAAAGTCATCAAAATCATTTTATTCAACTATAATCAACTCAATCTTTGTAAAACTTAAAATCAGATTTTAGTTTTTAGGTTTTGATTTTCAGTTACAACAAAATCTTAAGCAATCTCTCTCGCCGTTATCACTTTCTACAAAATCGAAACAGAATCTGGTTGTTCATATCCAGTTCCTACAAAATCGAAGCCTGTAAACTCATCCTACCTACCTATATCAACTGCATCTCTAACACCACTATTAAAATTAAAAAAAACCAAACAAGAACTCCTGAATCATCCCAAAAAGCAACTAAAAATGGTCGAAACAAGAGGAAAAAACAATAGAAACTCATAAAAAGAAGTTTTAGAAAAAGAACATGTTGAAACAACTACAGAAAAAAAAATCCAAAAAGCTCCAAAACGAGTAGCAACAAAAGGTTCTATTTATGAATGGTTCCCATTATAGTTTTCTTTTCCAAATGGTAGTTTTATCTTGATTTAATATTGTAGATACAATTATTTTGTTATATAAAGTGTTTTTTGATTTTTTACAGATGTTGATATGTATTAAAGTATTAAGGTGCATATTAATTATATTGATGGCTTTCATCACATATTTTTGTAATTCTTTACATTTTCATCATGTATAGTTGATGAAACAAGATAGACAGCGTATCTTGCTTATGATGTATGTGTTTCTAGAGATTATGATGCATTTCTAGGACACATATTTTAGTTTTAGATAGTATTTTTGGTAGTGCAGATTGCTTATACTATGAAAAATCTACGTTCTAATTTGGTAGTGCACATTCTATATACTGTGTTCATTTCTACAGATTATGATGCTACTTTTGACAGTGCAAATTCTATATATTGTATTCATTTCTATAAATTAAGATGTTATTTTTGATAGTGCAAATTACGTATAGTTTAAAAAATAGAAAGCATCATATTGTGCATATGTTTGAAGATTCCATATACTATGTTGATTTCAAACACATAAGAAAAACAACTAGTTTGGTTTGTGTTATATTTATATGTTATTTTGGCAATGCATATTTTATATACTGTATTCATTTCTACACATTAGGATGCTATTTTTGGTAGTGCAGATTGCCTATACTGTATCATATTATGCATATGTTGAATGTATAGATTCCATACACTATGTTATATTTATGTGTTATTCTAGCATTTCAAATTGTTTATACTAAATGCATTTATACATATTAGGATGATACACTGAAACATCTCGGGTTGTTACAAAGGATATCTCTTTGTAATAAGGAAATATCTTATCTCATGTCTTCTTATTCACCATATCCAGCGCAACACAGAAAGAAGGGAAAGAAATCAGACCAAGTTAGGTAGAAAAATCATATCGAGGATGAGAATATTTCTTTTGATTAATGATAATAAAAAGAGAAGATTTGAGAGAGGATATGGGAATGATTGGTGTTTTAATATAAATAGGGGGTAGAATAGAGAAGAAAAGGGGGGCCAGAAACGAAGAAAAATCACTCCGAGAAAAATTCTCGTACTGCTACTGAAAAGGCAATGATTCCTTCAACCACTCTGCCACGGTTTCTTCAACCGTTTTGCAACGTTTATCTTCGCTTTGCAATATTTATCTTCAAGCTGCGTTGCAACAGTTAATCTGTAACGTCCAGAAAACGTTGCAGATTCCATGTTACATTATTTTTAGCTTCTTTTCATCTTTTTAATACTTTTTGAGCCATGTACCAATCTTTTGAGAGTGTTTTGAGCATGAAGGGCTAAATTCCTTTGCTGAGGCGACGGTGGAAGCAATTCTTTCAAGAAAAGTGGTATATTTCTACTTTAATTATTTTTACAATTTCTTTTATAATTATTTGCTTTGATTAAAATTGATTTAAGGATTTTTATTAAGCAATTGTGATTTCTTTTGATAGAACATACTTAGCCTAGGGTTTTTGATATTCTATGCTTTTGATTTACTTTGAAAATCTACTTTTGCAACATACTAGAATCACTTTAAACGTAAAGAATTGCATGAATATTGATTAGATGGAATCACTTTAATTAGTCAATGGTGGAATCCTGAGTCTCGGTGCTTTTTTTTTTT
>JAJJMC010017794.1:4668265-4761063 GCA_023531435.1 Papaver californicum | reverse complement strand
TTTGCTTGATCTTCTTCCATGTGTCGTGATTCTTTAATTTACTAACAGATGTAACAAAAAATCATGAGGAACGAAGGCAGAAGTAATAAAATCTCTTCTTCTTATACACTTTCTACTTTTCTTTCAACTTTCAACTTAGTACGTATACATATATTATTATTTAATGAATAGAAACCACATTGTAGACTTAATTAGCTGCTTTTCTTATATCTTACTGCTGCTCTCCCTCTTTATATAATTCCATAAATTAAAATTACCTCACACAAAAAATTGTACAGTGAGACTATCACTGAAAAACAAATATTGGAGAAAATATTTACAACTTTTCATGTCTCCAATGTGCTCCTGCAGCAGTAATATTGAGAGCGTAATTTTAAAAAATATTTTAAACTAATTTCTTGTTTGTTAATTGCAGAGCAGAATAATGAGCTTTTATTAAAAAACCATGAAGCTCGTTCCGCAGCGGTGCCTGAAGCACACACAACTATATAGAAAATAATCATGGTAACAAAAGAAAACGTGGATATGGCAAAAGAAACCAACATGGGGGCCACAAAAATGCACAGAAAAGGTATACCCGTTATCAGACGTACCAGCGGCTGTTGAAAATTGCGGAACCAAATGAACCGAAGCAATAAAAGGGAAAGGGTTCTTCTAATCAACCTCTCATTAACACCACAGGCACCACAGGTTGGCAGTGTAAAGAGTCCCAAATCTTTTTTCTTAGTACTTAATAAACTGTATTTGTATATGTATTGCCAATATTAATTATTATTTTGAAATACAGGTGCAAAGTGACCATAGTGAAACTACAAGCACAAATACTGTTCAAGATGATGAAAAAGAGGAAATGCTTCTCAATCAAGAACAACAACATTTGGAATTGCTGAAACAAAAAGAAAGAGCACCTATTTGGGAGCATTATACGAGGTTTTATGAGGATCATCAACTTAAAGCGTTGTGCAATCATTGCAAGGAGAAGAAATTGTTTTGTCACCCGAAAAACAATGGTACAAAGGCGTTACATGACCATATGGAAAAATGCCGAAGTTATCCTCCTAATATAAAGGCTCGGAGTCTAAAACAGAACGTGTTGATTTTTGGCAAAGGAAATGATGTGCTAGAAGTGGGGAGTACACAAATGGAAATCACTAAGGCATGTATTCGAATGATTATTTTAGATGAATTGCCATTCAGTTTTGTGGAAAGAGAAGGTTTTCGTGCTTTTTGTGAGAGAGCTTGCGCCTATTGGAAAGTCCTTTCTCGTAAAACCGTTGCTAAAGATGTGATGAACTTGTTCTTACTAGAAAGAATAAATTAAGGAACGAGTTGAATGGGCGTAGAGTATGTCTAACCACTGACACTTGGACATCTGTTCAGAATGTTAATTATATGGTGGTTACTGCCCATTTTATTGATGAAGAATGGGTGCTTCATAAGAGGATATTAGCGTTTTGTGTGATTCCAAATCATAAGGGGGAATCCATAGCTAAGCTTTTGGAGGAGTGTTTGGTTGATTGGGGTATAGAGAAGGTTTTGACAGTCACAGTTGACAATGCTTCTGCGAACGACTCTGGATTAAGGGATTTGATCAAAAGAATGTCTTCATGGAAACCTAATGCACTTCTTCATGGAGGTAAGAATTTACATATGCGGTGTGTTGCTCACATCTTGAATCTAATTGTTAATGATGGATTGGTTAAGCTTAATAACTCTATTCAAAGCATTCGTAATGCAGTTAGATATGTAAGATCTTCTCCTCAAAGGTCAGATATGTTTAAGGAATGTGTTAAAAAAACTAATGTCGAGAGTAGAGGTTCTGTAATTATGGATGTCCCTACAAGATGGAATTCTAATTTTTTTGATGTTGGAAGCTGCAATGAAATTACGGAAGGCTTTTGATAAATTGGCAGAAGATGATGGTCATTACAATGCTTACTTTTATGGGGATAAGAATGACAAGCCAAGGGAAGGGCCGCCAAATGATGATGATTGGGATAAAGCGCAACTGTTTGCTCAGTTCTTAAGACCTTTTTATGAAGTCACATTAAAGGTATGTTGTTCAAATACTCCGACAATACAAAATATATTTAGTGACATGATTAGAATCCATGGCATTTTAAGTGAATCGGCAAACAGTGCTTTGTCTTTAATTTCGAGGCCCATGCAGAACAAGTATGATAAGTATTGGAGCAACATGAGAGAAATGAATGAGTATTTATTTTTAGGTATGGTTCTAGATCCACGACAGAAACAAGAAGGGCTTGGTGATTATTTTGAGCTGATTTACGGGGAGTTTGCTGATGAAGTTGACATATCATTGCAAAGGGTGAAATGTTTCTTAAATGAACTATATATAAAGTATTTAGAAGATTTCCCATTGCATACTCAAGAACATCAACAAAGTCACAGTGTTGGTAGTGTTTGTAGTTCTCAGACGTCTGGTGAAAGATCTTTAAATATGACAGAGTTTGACAAAAGATTAGAGGAAAAGTTGGCAAGAAGGAAAGTAAAAAAGGCTGAAGTTGTTATAGCAACTGATGTTGAAAAATATCTTTTTGAACCCATTGAGGATGATGAGATTTCAAATTTTGATGTACTAAATTGGTGGAGAGTGAATGAACAAAAATATCCAACTTTGGCGCTTGTTGCAAGAGATGTTCTTGCAATTCCGGTGTCAACTATTGCTTCAGAATCTTCTTTTAGCACTAGTGGACGTGTTATTGATTCTTATCGTAGTTCCTTGAGTCCCAAAATGGTGGAGGCTTTGATATGCACACAAAATTGGCTTTGTAGTACTCATGTTGCACTTCATCATGAGCCCACCATCGCCGAAATAGAATTCTGTGAAGAAGTAGAAAATGGTAATTATTTGTTGATTCCTCTCTAATATCTTAAAAGTTCTGAACTATTTTTGCTAAACATATGCTAGATATTATCTTTAACTATATGTTATTTTTTGTACAGATGTGTTAATCCAATAATCAACAAAGAATGCGATGTTGCCTCCGAAGATATGTGCTAAATAGGTCAGTTATTAATTTTACTGTCATCTTTTGTATTCTGTTCTGTGTTAGCTGTTAGGTGTGTAGTGTGTTATGCCTGTGTACTTTGTTAAGTGTTAGGACTGTGTAGTGTGTTATGCCTGTGTAGTGTGTTATGCCTGTGTAGTGTGTTATGCCATTGTCTTTGTACTGTGTTAGATCAGATGTTAGGTATGTGTATGCATTCCTTGTTAAGCAGTTGCCTCATTTTACTGAGAGTAGCCTTGCACAGATGCAGATGGTAATAATCTTGGAGTCTGATTGAGTTAAAACAGTTAATTGCTGTGTTTACAAGGCATATAGACAAGGTATGTTTATGATTGCACCTGTGTACTGCTTGAATCAGGCATGTGTACTGCCTGGTTCTGTTGCATTTCTCTATAATACACATCATTTTCATTTCTTTGTGCGTAAGTTACATTATGTGGACGAGTCTTTCATTCCTGGTTCTGTCTGATTTTTGTGCGTAAGTTACATTATGTGGACGAGTCTGTTGGAGATTTTTCGTTTCTTTGATTCTTTCTATGGGTTTTGTTGCAGCTGGAAATGGTAGAACTTTAAGCAAAAACAGTCATGAGTTTTTGTATTGCCTGAGCAGTTAGCTTTTGGTGTTGAGAATCTGAGATCTGATTGAACTGTTTTTCTTTTACTGTTACAGGCTTACAGCAAATGATGGAGCTGCAATCTTGCAAATGATGGACGTTGACAGTCAAATAGAAAAATACTCAACAATGTTCTGCATTGGCCAGTGTGAATGGCTGAATGCTGGTGTTTTGGACCTTTGGTGGTGAAAGTCTCAAGTTTTGGTCTTAGTTTTTTGTTAGAAGTAGACTACTTCAAGTAGTAACTAATCTACTCTGATTTTACTATGTTTGCCTAAGTTTTGGTCTAAGCTTTTTGTCAAGTTTTTTCATGTTTTTTTGACTTAAAATGTTTGTTTATTCAACATTAAGATGGTAGTTTTTTTTTGGTTCAAAACCGATACCGAACCGAATTGACTCTTACCGAATTTATCCCGAACCGATAAGGTTCTACCTTTTTAATATCGTTTCCCGAACCGTACCGAACCGAAATATTAAAAGTAGGGAGGGAGTAGGATACACCCTAAATACCGAACCGAAGTGTCCCGAACCCACCCCTAAATAGAAGAAGCCAGACAACAGAGTGGGAGGTCGGGAAAAAATAGAAAGAAAAACCTTAGAAAGAAAGAGAAGAAATTTCTAGGTATGAATCTAGGAGAAGTAATTATATTATGGAAGGATTTTTTGTACTTAATTAAACAATATGTAAAGATCATAGCTCAAAAATATTAAATTTGGGTGATCATATGCATCGTACAGAAAAGGTTTTATGTTTAGTATAGAAATGATTTTATAAAATCAATACAAAAATATTTAGGTGTTACTCGATTTCAACCTTTAATTGATATGTGAGAATATGATTGGTTGTTTTAGTCGAAAAGCTTTTTTGGCATAAACACTTACATTACAGGAAGAGGCTGGAAACATTTCTGGCTCGACCATCATTGTGTGTGCAAAAATTGTAGAAAAGGAGTAGAAGTAAACTAATACTGTTATAAATTAATTAACATCCGCAGGTTCATGCGGAAATTGGAAACTCGAAATGCATACACTATACAAATTATATACAACAACTATTTGGAAAGACATAAGCATAAGAGACAAGAATTCTAAGTTGTATTACAACTCGGTTCCATAATTTCATTTCCCACTCTCTATCTCATACGTACAGGAGGGCTAGGGCGGCCCTAACATTGCTGATGCCTGAAATAAATGCTAAAATTTAAAAATGTTGCCTCATTATTGTTTGACCAAGTTAATATTCTTTGATTGTAGGTGAAATATTCCGTTTTTTTACATACGAAAACCAAATCCATTATTTAACCAGTTAGTTTAAGCAATTTTTATAATATTTAATCTACTAAAATATGGTGAGTTAAAATTTTATTATGAAATCTAAGTGGTTTATTTTTGTTTGTTTGAGTAATGAAAATAGAGTCAGAAAAGAAAAAAAATAATTAAACAATAAAAAAAAAAGTTTAAAATGCATATAGAAAAAGTTTTGACATAATATTATTAAAACCTTCGTTTAATATTTTTTTTATTTTGATGCCCATTAAAAAAGATTATATATTACAATTAACACTAATAAAACATCAAATTTTGTGTTAACCTTTATAAACTATAAACATATAGACAACAACATTTTGCTGCCCCTCGTATTTTGACAAAGGTCAACTTTGGACCAAGGCCGGCCCTGAAAAGGGGTTAGGCCTTTATGTAGGCAACTAACAAATGGATAAGAAATTCATAGTTTGACACCTCAACAAATAAATGGTTGAGTCGTTAGGACAAGTGTCCGTTAAGTGGACATCAACTCCAGTATCCAATGATATTCTAACAATCTCCCTTGGATGACCATCGTTTTAGTATATCGTTGCTTTATCTGAAAATTCTACCGGTAAAATCCAATGTGACAAAATTTCAGCGAAAGAAAAAATACAATAAAACCTATTGTCTCGTCAAAACCTTGCCAGAAATCTGTTGAGATAAAACTGGCAAAATAAAAATAGCAAAGTATTTGAAGCTTGGCATCGATCGACAGGAATTTGTTGTCTCGATAAAGCTTTGATAGGAAAACCACTTGGGATAAAATCCGTACACTTAAAGATCATATTGATATTGACGATGCTGATTATTTTGCTTCGTTAAAACCTTTTCAGGAAAAACCGTGTGTGGTAAAAACCTGAACCAAATAATACAGGTGATTATCCGATAATCGCACTCCAGAAAAACTCTATAGATATACATATCCTTAGATGACGATCATCATTCTAAGATTGTTATCTCATTAAAAACCTCGCCAGGAAAACCAGAGGGACAAAACCTGAACGTAGGAAAATATGAGTACTCAAAATAATGATTGACCCACATATGCTGCCTTGTTAAAACCTTGCCTATAAAAACCCAAAGGGACAACAAAGAGGACGAAGAAAAAATAGTACAACATTTTGAACTGCGGATAACACTAGACTTGCATGCCTTATTAAAACCTTGACAAGGAAAACTCAGTGGGAAAAACCCTGACTAAGGAAAAAGAGTACATCGTAAAAGTCCAAAGTGTCAAATATCCATAGTCTTCCACGACTTTACTCCCCCTGATTAGTAGCCTTCTCGGTTGATCATTTTGTTCGATATCACTATATAGAGATGCCGAAGAATCTTGTAATGTCTTCAACGGCTTCCTTTAGTTGAGAAACTCGATCTGATTTTTCTTATGTGCAATTTCTTAATGATCTTCTGATTGTAACGGCTTTTTATTATTATCTAGTTTTTTCTGAACAACCATAATCAATCGGAGGAAGGACAAGTATCATCTACTACCAGACTATTAGATAGGAAAATATTTATCTGCTTTAACGATCCTGCTGAAAAATCAAAACTCAAAAAGTCTGAATAATTTTCTCTGTGGGAGACATTCTGCGATCTTTTATGTAAAAAAATCAAGCTTAATGGTACCACGAAGATGAAAAAATTTTCTTTGGACCAATGTCTCGATATTGGTGCTAGGTAGAACCAGGATTACATGTTTACGGCAAACCCAATATCAGGTATTATAACATATTTCATCTACTGTACCATTTACACATCTTTGGTGTAACACATACCACAGAGTGATACATCTCCTTTGTTGAGATTTAAACCGATCAATCTTAAAAGTAATAGATCACACAACTGCAATGTGCTAGTTTGTCCAATTAAACATGTCTAAACCTTTATTGTTGACGAAATTAATGGAATCCCAGTTATAATTATCAACCGACAGATTGAGACATTGTTTTACAGAGATTTTACATCTCGAACTCCTGCTTTAAGCATTTTTGTGCTTTGTAGCTTTTCAGGAGTTCCAAACATATTTATTCATCACATCTAGCAAATGCAGAGTTCCTGGGCATATGAGATGGTTCACCCATTCCCAGCTTAATGAATATTCATTTAAACGATTGTACCACATTCTCCTAAATTATTTCAATCCAAGCAAGGATCGATTAAGCTTTATATGACATGGTAATTCTGCTAATAGCTGAAAAACTTCAGGAATTTTCATGCAAATATCTGTATCTTGTCTTTCATACAGATGCGTAGTAACCGCGTCTTTTAGATGCACGTCGAGTCCTTTAAGGACTACCTGGCTTAATCAAATACCGAAAATGTATTTGCATCGAATACATGGAATATGCTTCTTTGTAATCCATCTTTTGTTTCTGTGAAAAACTTTGTGCCATTAGTTGACTTAGCTTTTCTCACTATACGCAAACATCCACCTGATTATCGGATGTCGGGACTGACAACACCCACCTTTGGCCAAATGAGACACACTTATCGAGCGTTCGGCTGCAGTTCCAAAACTTTGCATTTTACGAGAAACAGTTATTCCGCTTGAATCTCTCCTTTCCAATTTAACCAATCATTCATTTGATGACAATCCTCTGTAGAGAGTGGTTTAACACCAACATCATCTATAGTAATATCAGTGGATACTTTGACTATGTCACCAACAACCATTGTAGTACGATCACAAATTTCTCTATTTTGAGGTTCCACATCCTTTGCAGAGACGTTCCCTTATCAAGAGAACTATACTCGGAAAAATCAAATATACCTTTGATATTCTCTTCGAGAGCACTATCGTTCAATGATTGTGATTGGTCTTTTCCTTTTAGGAGGAGCGGAATAGTTTGAATCAACTATTCATCCATGCTTGTGGTGTGTTTTAAATGACACACTTGTTGCTACATTCACAGTTTTTCAAGGAAGCAACTTAATTTGCAATTTCTGAAGATATCAAATCTTCGGCATGTCTTTCATTGCTGAAAATATCAAGATGAGATGCATCCTGGTTTATCTTAGTGCAAAACAGGAAACTTCATGCTATTTTTTAGGCGGTAGCCTTTCCTCCCCCAAACAGTGGGAAGACTTTCTCATCAAATTTGTAAATCTTTTTTTAGTAGCAACCGCAGTGGAATATATCACATCTTCAAAAAGAAACATGACAATGTTTTTATGAGTAATAAGTTCAAATGTGTTATGAATAATTCAACCAAACCATTCAATGAGTACAAATGAATAATACAATTACTCACCATCAATGCCCAAATCATCATTAAAATGATACAATATTAAAAATTGACAAACAAAAGTTTTATTTGAAATCTACATAAGTATAGACACACGGTTACCACCCAAGCGATATGTCAAGTCATGTATGACTACCAGACTATACTTTCATCAACCTAATTGAGTGTCTGGTAAATTCGTTGTCAAGGGTGGCGTTATATAACAAGCGATCCTAATTTTCTCATCACGCTTTCTGATAAACATCAAATTTGTAACCCAAATTTTTGGATGCTAGGACTAAGGTCCCAAAAGCGTACACAAGATAGAAAATAACTCAATATGGATCGAAATCCATATTTTCCAATCATATAAACTTTGTCGGATAATGCCTTTTCAAAGGGGGATACTTATCCACAACTATTTCAGTAGTTACTCTGAACATTATCGACAACCAGTTTGATAATCAGTTTATAACGATCTTACATCATTCTCTAGAGTATGAAGATATTTTAATCCATTGGTACCAAATTTATGTATGCGAATATTCTCCTCTATGGGATATCAACGCAACTTTTATGGATATGCTCCTCGTCAGGAGATATCAACTCATATCTCAAAGAAAATATGGATTTT
The DNA here is from genome assembly GCA_023531435.1 of Papaver californicum. Lineage (NCBI taxonomy): Eukaryota > Viridiplantae > Streptophyta > Magnoliopsida > Ranunculales > Papaveraceae > Papaver > Papaver californicum. The sequence continues at coordinate 4,752,248 of JAJJMC010017794.1, read as the reverse complement.
ATCTGATTAGATTGGCATACCTTATACAAAAGGTTTTCGTCTATGCTTGTAAGCATGTTTTCAGACGAAACAATCGTTGCAATTACATGGAATGCCTTGCAAATACATTAATTCATGTCGAATCTAGCAAGTGTACTCCTGCTAAATCTAGCAATAGAGTAATCTTCAACAGCTTAGGCACTTATCAGTGTGAGAATTTAGATGAGACACAATTGGAATTAACCAATATCATCAACGATTCTTCCTCTGATCTAGGCAGGAATGTCTCATCAATAGAACTCCATGTTCCGTATTACTTTACATATTGAGGTAGAAACTGGGTACTAACACGATAACATGTGACCCATGAGAGATAACTGATCAGGTTTCCTCTCTCGTTTACTGTCCAGCTAGAATAAATTTAAGAATTACATTGCCAAGTAAAATCAATAGTAAACTGTAAAATAACTTCTGTGAACATAGATACCATCTCAATATCAGTTTCAGTCCTGCCAAGACGACCGATAGAAATTAACAGTAATAAACGGCACTTCAGGTGCACATACCATGTCTTTTATGCCACAACGATAACAGAGCTTGACAATGCTCAAAGATGTCTTATTCAAACAATTATTATGCTACCGTTCCGTATTTCTCCACTTCAAGTGGTACAATGCTTAGCAGGTTCCTAGACCCGAAAGCTCATTGTGGTCCCCATATTTAAATATACCTACCACATTTTTCATTATCCTCATTTGCCGTGTCTATCAATTTTTCAAAAATAGATAGACAATGATGCAAATTTACTACACCAAATTTGTGATTTTCGCTAATAGATAGCTTAGCCGGCGAGAAGACTGGATGTTAACTCTTAATATCATTTAAAGAAATGCAACACTCATTATCGCTCGACGTTTGTATATCTATGATGCGAGGATAAAATACGCAGCTCTCGTTGTTTCTATCACAACATATACAAATGTGCATAATATGCACTAGCTTTTTAAAGCTCGTCAATATAAAAGGGCATATATTATGCATATCGAAAAGCTAGCAGAAACACATAAGGGCACAAAAATTTACCACTCCTCTTATTGCTCGTCGTAGCATTTATACGACACCTATATTTCTTCTCTAAATTCAAGCCATACTATTAACCATAAAAATCAGTGGTGAGACAATGAAGGATATTATTTCTACGCTATCCAAAAAGGACGCGAAAAACCTTTCACTATTCATATAATGAGAAAAATAGCAAACGGTACAAACTCAAATATTTGATTAAATTCGGAAATCGAACAATATCTCAAATATGAGTTATTTAAATAAGTACCTATTCAGATATCTCTTCGTACACCACAACAAGCATTTATACCTTCCAAAGTATATATAAGATGTCGTGATATGTCTAACTCATTTTTAACAAATTCTAATCAAATAGGAACTAAGTTAGACATAATAAAAATTGTATACATAAAACTACTTAACAATAATTAAATTAAGTATGTAAGGATTGAAAAAAATTAACCTTTTTTTATATCGTCATTCCTACACTGATCGTCGCAGAACAATTCATCAATTCATACCGATAACATGTTATAAATTAATTAACATCGGCAGGTTCATGCGGACACTCGAAACTCAAAACGCATACATTGTACAAATTATATACAACAACTAGTTGGAAAGACATCAACATGACATAAGAGACAAAAACTCTAAGTTGTATTACAACTCGGTTCCATAATTTCATTTTTCACTGTATTTCATACGTACAAGAGGGGCTTAGGCCTTTATATAGGCATCCAACAAATGGATAAGAAATTTATAGTTTAACACCTCAACAAATAAATGGGTGAGTTGTTAGGACAAGTGTTCATTAGGTGGACATCCACTCCAATATCCATTGATATTCTAATAAATACAGGATTGAGTAAATGATTGAGCAATAATGTGGGGTGATTTCCTTCTAGTGATGATATTTTTCTTGTGCTTAGAATTTAGAAACGTCCAATACTAATTCTATATCAAAGGAAACAAAAGTGACCCCACGGTCAATTTCCATCACATGTGGGTCCCATTTTATCTTGCTGTGGTGGCTAATTTCATGGTTACCACAACCAAACAATGAAATTAAGATGATATAGAGAATAAAAATGAAATCAACACGAACAAGCATTTTATATGGTTCGGCAAAGATCTATCTATGTCCATGGGTAATAAAAGTTAAATGTTCTTATTGATCTTTTAGGTTATAGAGAAAATGAAATCCCGAAACCCAGCCAAAAGTCCCATCTCTAATACACTAAAATTGTATATAAAAGGATGGTAAAAATGACATTTATCTAAAATGCCCCTTTGCCACGTGTCGATGAAGTCCACCACGTATCGATAATGATACATCATATTTTGCCATGTGTAGATGAAGTCCGCCACGTGTCGATGAAATCCATCACGTGTCAATGTTGATCTTATCTTCAAATGGTCCTAGTATAATTTTGATGCGGATAAATGATGATACGGGAAAAGAATGATATGGGTGCGGGATGAAAGTGCTGTGGGCATCATTACTTGAGGTGCGGACAAGAATAAATCTTTGCTGCGGACAAGTGTAAGTTTTGCTGCGGGCTTGGGTTTCTGGGCCTTAGCTTTGTGTTGCAGACTTGGGAAAAGACATAATGTTGGTGGTGCGGGAAGTAAAGCTCAAGCAGTCAACAACTCAACTGTATGGGCAAGATGGTGGAAATTCAAATGATGAAAGTGAGCGGGAGTGATTCGAGCGGGAAAGATTTGGAGCTGCGGGACTGATGTTCAAAGTATGATGCATGCTCAGATGGTAAATGGTGGTAATGTTGATCACTGGGCCTAATGGGTTTTAGTATTACTGGAAGTGGGTTTGATGGAAGGTACATTGGGCTTGCGGATGAACTTCTGTGGGCTTACCTATTGCGGAAATAATGGGCTTTAGCTGGGTTGTGCGGTTGCGGAAATGATGAGTTGTTGCGAAAATGACAAGAACGGTGTGCGGGTAGCTACACAAGTTCATTCCCTGTTTCTCATAATGGGATTTAGTGTTGCGGACTTCATTGGCTATGAGGTGATTGCTGTAGTTGTTGTGTTGGATGACTGCTCATTGTTCCTGACCGGTGGGGCTGGATTCTTCGTTCATTTAAAGGACAAAATGATGTTGCGCCTCCCGTTACACAATTAGTTGTAAGGAAACTTGCTCATGCATGTTGTCGGGCTTGAACCAGCAGCAATTGTAAGTGTTATTGAATCTTGAACTTGTGAATTTCTGTTCATTGAATAGCTCCCCATGCCACTGATGGAGTCGATAGGTCTTTCTCATTACTGCATCAATATTCTTTGCATTCTCTATTGGTGTGGCTTGGCTTGGCTCCTTTCAATAAGTCATGTACAAGTCTGCCACGTATTGGAGTTGTCATGCTGAGTCATCATACAATTCATTAGTATCATTAGTATTGGAGTTATCATTAGTATTGGATAAGTTTAGAACTCAGATCATTAGTATCATCTATTATTATAGTACAGTGACACCAAACTAAATATCAAATTACATGCATGTTAATTGGTGAACCCCAACAATTAATCTGGTAGGAATTGTCGTGATCGGTAGGACACGTCTGTGGAGCCATGAGCCATCTTACCATTGAATGTCAAGGTTTTCTTCTTCTTCCGAACATTTTCTTTTGTCGAGGAAGCACCGGATTTGGGTTAAGACGTAAACTGAACACGACTTGATGTCCATCCCAGCATTCTAATCCAACCTGTTCCCTTTTCCAGGCAGCAATACTGCAGTTTTGGGGTGTAATTTTGCAGTCTCGCGTCTATACGACACTTAATTATAATTGGTCACATTTTAGTAAAGTAAGTAATAAAATTGAACTCGTCAACTCGTAATAAAGGAATTGTTTTCACCTAGTACACAAGTTCTATATGCTGCTAGCTAAGCTACCCTTCCTCCCTATATGCAGTAATAATGTCACCCACTTTCTACTAACTTATTTAATTCGAAGTTTATATATATTGCAGTAGTAAGACATAAGAAAAGCAGCTAATTAAGTCTACAGTGTGGTTTCTATTAATTAAATAATAGTATATATATACGTAATAAGTTGAAAGTCTAAAGAGAAGTAGAAAGTGTATAAGAAGAAGAGTATCGTTAACGACGTCAATGACATCTTAAGGGTGACTCCTTGGTCCTGTCACACCTTAATTAAAAAATATAAAAAACTGTTAAAATTATCTGTTTTATGTAATTTATCTTTTATAGGTAAAGAAGATAACAAAATAGCAAACACTATAGCTAATGAAGCCCGTTTAAAAAGGGAAAGAAAAACTTGGAGTGAACCCTCCGATTTCCTAACCCAGTTAAACGATGATCTTTGTAACCCTCTGTTCATCTAATATAATTCGAATCTTTTCTGTCAAAAAAAAGAATATATAAGAAGAAGAGATTATATTACATCTGTCTTTGTTCCTCACAATTTTTTTGTTACATCCAAAATGAAAAGCCAAATGGCTATTTATAGCCAGAGATATTTGAGGCGGCAATGTGTCTTTTCATAAATTTAAAAACCTTAAAGTTTAAGTCTATTGCGATGATCCTTATCTTTGCCTAGTTTAAAAAGGAGGATTAATCTTCTAAAATATTCTTGATTTTACTAGAGTAGTAAAATGGTGGGCCACCATAAATAATGTGTTTACGTAACACTTTTCGTTAGACCATCGTTTTAAGAAGTTGCCTCGTTAAAACCTTATTGGTAAAATCTAATGGAATAAAATCCAAACGAATGGAAAAGAGTATAATAAAAATCTTAGAACAATGTTGGACACGTATATGTTGTCTCGTTAAAACTTTGGCAAAGAAAATTCAGTAGGGCAAAACCTTATCGAAGGAAAAAGAGTACAACACGTTAAAGTCCAAAATATAATCTCCATCTGACCAAAATCTCCGTTAATTTGTCTGTTTGTATATTTGGCGCATTCCGATTCCATAAACCAGATTCCGGGAAACTTTTGTTGGTAAAGAATTAATGAAGAGATCGGCATAATTTTTACATGATTGTATCTTTTGGATATCAATCTCATTGTTTTTCTGGAGGTGGTGAGAATAAAATAACTTTGGTGAAATATGCTTCGTTATATCACCTTTGATGTAGCCCTCTTTAATTTGTGTTATGCATGCTGAATTGTCTTCAAAAATTATTGTTGGTGAACTGGTAATGGAAGTTAGACCGAAAGAGCTTCTGATATGCTCAATTAAAGATCGCAGCCACACACATTCTCTACTTGCTTCATGAAGAGCAAGCATTTCAGAGTAATTTGAGGATGTAGCTGGCATGCTCTGCTTACAAGAACGCCATGAAATTACAGTTGTCTGGGAGATTCCTTTGTGTGGATCTGACAGATATCTAGCATTCGTATACCCAGTTATTTGTGAACAAGCTAAAGAATCTTTCGAGTAAAACAAACCCATGTCAGTAGTACCACGAAGGTAACGAAAAATTTGTTTCACTCCTGTCTAATGTTGTTTCGTTGGCGCAGAACTATACCTGGCTAACAAATTTTCCTGCAAAAGAAATGTCAGGCCTAGTACATTGAGCTAAATATAATAAAGTCCCAATTACGTTCAAATAAGGTACTTCGGGACCAAGGATTGCTTCACCCTCCTCTTTAGGGAGAAATGGATCTCTTTTAGGGTCAAGAGATCTTACAACCATTGGGGTGCTAAGCGGATACACTTCATTCATCTTGGAACGCTTCAAGATTTTCTATGTATAAGTGGATTGATGGACAAGAATTCCACTTTCATAATGATCAAGTTGTAGGCCAAGATAAAATTTAGCTTTACCGGGATCTTTCATCTCGAACTCCTTCTTTAAGCATTCAATTGTTTTGGAGAGTTCATCAAGAGTTCCAATCAAGTTGATGTCATTAACATACACAGCTATTATTGCAATTCCAGATTCTTTCTTTTTAATAAACACACAAGGGAAAATCGGATTGTTTACATATCCCTCTTTTATTAAATATTCAGTGAGGCGATTATACCACATTCGCCCGAATTCTACTTAGTTTAAGTGAATATATGTGACGTGGTTTCCCTTCAGGTAACTTGAATCCTTCCGGAAGTTTCATGTAAATCTCTGTATCTAGCTTGCCATATAGATACACAGTGACGACGTCCATTAGATACACGTCAAACCTTTCTAAAGGTAGTTGTATCCATAACATGGGAGTATGTCTCTTCATAGTCAATCCTAGGTTTCTGCAGGAAACACTTTGCCACTAGCTGCGCTTTATAGTGAACGACTTTATTTCTCTCGTTACTCTTTCTCACAAACACCTATTTGTAATCTATAGGATTCACATTCTCTAGTGTTTGGATTGTGGCCCGAAAACATTGCGTTTAGCGAGAGAATCAAAGTCAGTTTGGATTGCCACTTTCCATTTCGGCCAATCGTCTCTTTGTCGACATTCCTCTATAGAGTGTGGTTCAATACCGTCATTATCATTGAAAATTTTAGTAGCTACTGAGAATAAAAATATATCATCGACGATAACTGTGTTACGATCCCAAACTTCTCTGTTGCATGCGTAATTTATAGAAATTTCCTCATTTACAAGTACTTATGTCTCAGTCGAGACTTTATCCTCTTCAGGAGGTTCATCAGATAAAATGGGTCGTTCTTTGATAGTCTCTTCGGGAGCATTATCTGTAGCCTCTTCAGGAGCGCTATCTTTAATCGAGGCAGATTGGCTCTTCCGCTTTCGAGGGACAGAATCCTTTGATCCAATTGGTCGTCCACGCTTCAGGCATGCCTTTGATGACTCGTTTGCCGTTGAGCTCCCAACTTTTCCTTTCGGTATATCAATCTGAGATGGAGCATTTCTAGCAGGCACATACAATTTTGTAATTCGACCAGTGTTAGTAAATGCATCAGGCATTTGATTTGCAATATTTTGCAGATGTATAATCTTTTACACTTTAATTTTATATTGATTCTTGCAAGGATCAATATGAGACAAACTTGGTATGTACCTAGATATTTCACGTCGTTCCTTTGACGTCTTACCTTCTCCCTCTAACGACGGAAAAACTATATCATCAAAATGACAATATGCAAATCTATCTGTAAAGACATCACCCGTTAAAGGTTCTAAATACCTTATAATAGACGGTGAATCAAAACCAACTTAAATACCAAGTCAACATTGTGGAACAAATTTAGTTCGTTGTGACGGTGCAATAGCACATAAACAACACATCCAAAAACACGTAAATGCGAAATATATGTCTGCTTTCCCAAAACAAGTTGTAAAAGGGAATATTGATAGCTAGCAGTTGGTCGAAGCCGGACTAAAGCCGCAACATGCAAAATGGCATGTCCTCATGCGGATACAAATATTTTAGTCTTCATAAGCAGTGGTCGAGCAATTAACTGAAGATGCTTTATAAAAGACTAAGCTAATCCATTCTGAGTATGCACATGTGCTACAGGATGCTCGACATAAATACTAATTGAAAGAAAATAAGCATCAAAAGCCTTAGATGTAAATTTACTAGCACCATCAAGACGAATAGACTTAAGAGGAAAGTCCGAAAAATGGGCACGCAACCGAATAATCTGGGCAAGCAGTCTGGCAAAGACAACATTACGTGTTGGTAGTAAACAAACATGAGACCATCTAGCAGATACGTCTATCAATACCATAAAGTATTGAAATGGTCCACAATATGGGTGGACAGGCCGACAAATGTCACCATGAATCCTCTGGAGGAATGTTGGTGATTCAACAATAACTTTTGTTAAAGATGGTTTTATAATCAGTTTTCCCAATGAACAAGCAACAAAATTCATATCCTTTCTCAACAGAAGCTTATGGTTCTGTAAAGGATGTCCATGAGCATTTTGTATTATTCTACTCATCATGGTAGAACTTGGGTGTCCAAGCCGATCATGTCAAAGGTTGAATAGTTCAGGGTCATTAAACTTCTGGTTAATGACAACATGAGATTCGACAGTTCGAATTCTCATAAGATACAATCCATAAGAGATAGCCTTAAGCTTCTCTACAACGTGCTTTTGGCACGAAAAAGATGAAGTAATACACAAATACTCCATATTATGCTCATCCTTGTTTCAAGGTGGGAACCATTACGCCGAATATCTTTAAAACTCAACAGATTCCTCTGGGATCTGGTAGAATATAGGGCGTCTTCAATAATTAGTTTTGTATCAGCCGGTAGAACGATACACACTCTTCCGAAGCCGTCTATCAGACTACTCGGACCCGAAATGGTATTCACATTACCCTTAAACCTTTTTAAGGTTATAAAATATTTATGGGTTCGAAAAATTGTATTTGTTGTTCCACTTTCAACCAAACAAGTATCTTCATCGTCTTCCTTAGAGTTGGATAAATTACTTCTGGAATCCATATTCTCAATATAAATAGACGAGAGAAAGTATTAACAAAATATCCACTTTTATTATATACCAAAAAAAATGGTATACATCAACAAAAAAACATACATAAAAACACACACAAAAACAAAAACTCACAAAATACAAGAAGATATACTACATGGCATTTGATGGAAACATTTAGTTCTACAGCTCATCAAAAGAAAACTGGATAGACTTGCCACCTTTAGGGTCGACGAGATAATCAGATACATCCAAGTTGGTATAATGGTATTAGGAACACTGGCCTCTATTAAATTTGTCTCTATATCTTCGGCAGGTCGCTTCTGGGACGCCTTATAGTTTTTATAAATAATTTTCTGGTGCACGACAGGTACGCTGCCAGTGACCAGTTAAGCCATACCGATAGTAAAAATCTTTCTAACTTTTGGGAGTCTTTAAACTGTTTGTGTTTGAAGATTTCCCTTTTGAAGAAGGGTTCAATGGGGAAGGCCTCTTCATGTTGATTAATATTCAGTAAGCACTAAGGCTACAGAGTACAGACACATGCTACAGAGTCTACAGACCTGTGCAAAACTGTATGTAATCACTAAGGCTTCAGAACCTGTGCAAGTAAAGCACCAAGGCTAGTAGGCTACACTACAGATATAAACAGAAGAGATAATGGAGACACAAGCTACAGAAGACCTGTACCAAAAGATAGTAAGATACAGGCTACAGCACACAGCAGTCAGCAGCAATAATAATAGATTGATTTCAGTATTAACTATTGTGTATTGATTTGATTGATTGATGCCTTGATCTTAGATTAATAGATTGAATTCTTAGTAAAGACTAAAGAAGGGAATGAGGCAGCACCGCAGCAGCAAGCAATAATATTTGTAAACAGTAAAAGTGATTAAAAACCTTAAAAATTTAAGTTAAAAACTTAACATACCATTCACCAGCAGAAAGATCCCGACTTAACAGGGATGAATCGGAAGATCTCAAGATTTTAGGAAATCCAGAATCTAAATTAAGTAAATTTTTGGAAATTTGGTAGGAATACGGGAATGGGTTCCTGATTTGAGAATTTGGAAATTGGAAGGAGTACGGGAATCAGGGAATGGGTTCCTGAAAGTTTCTGATTTGGGAATTTGAAAGTTCCTGTTTCTGATTTTGGAATTTGAGTTTGAGAGTTTCTGTTTCTGAGTAGTGAGTATGAGACATGAGTTGAAATCACATCAAAGGAAGTCACATTAAAGGTAAGAGACATGAATTTGAAAGTTCCTGTTTCTGATTTTGGAATTTGAGAGTTTCTGCTTCTGTTTCTATCTTGTTTGCACATCAAAGAAGAACTGTAACTGAATGTCTGATTCACATTTTCACTGAAGTCTGAAGATCGAGGAATCAAGTAATGGTTTTCGGTTCGGTTCGGTTGGTTCGGGAATGGATGAACCAAGACCGAACCCGAACCCTATTTAAATTCGGTTCGGTTCAGAATATCAGGTTTAACTTCGGTTTAATTTCGGTTCGATTACTTTCGGTTTCGGTTTAGGGGTTTTTCTCGGTTTAGTTCGGTTTTTGGTTAATCCAACCCCGCCCTACTTCTATTTATAGATTTATTTACTGGGTCCCTCTTTGTGCAACGCGTCATTTTCTCCAGTCTGGTCATCGTTCCTTGATCGATTTTTCTTTGGGTCGATGCCCTCGTGTCATTTTACCCAGTCTTGTCGTCATTCTTGGATTGCCTCTTCTTTGGTCCGATCCATTTTATTTCGATGTACCCATCGTTCTTGTATTTCCTCTTTTATCTGGTGCGATCACTAGTTGACAGATCACTCTTAACTGCTTCTTGGTTCGATGCTTTATATATTCAACACGTGTCTTCCTATCTTTATAGACTTCTGTTATCTCGATCATTAAAATAATTCGAGTAATTATTACTTTTACTTTCTCGATTATCAAGATAATAGAGTAATCATTATTTTTACTTTCTCGATCTGTCATCATTTAATGCCGTTTGTTTTATTCGATGTAATCCAGCTTTCTCGATCATATGTGTCCTTCATGCAATTTATTGTTCAGAGGCTTCGTGTCTTTTCGATATTTGATATCTTTAATATTGTTTGTGTGATTCTCGCTCTTTTTTATTTGGTTGCTTCCTATCTCGATCTTCTTCCACATGTCATGCTTCTTTTATTTACTAACAATTTGCCCCCTTCTTCTCTTTTTTACAAAATCATCTAGCGGTTGATCCAAGATTTTGAAAAATGGAGAAGAACTTATTTTAACTTTTTTCAGTTTCTTTTTCACACGTTATCCGAGTTTTCCGCTGGCATTAATTGTATTAGCACGTTACTGATTTTCCGGCTCTGCATTTATTGTTTCTATGCATATGATTGTGTCAGCTACACTTTTTTCGATAGAATCAAATCTTTACCGATTATTTCCTTTTCCCATTTTGTGGCGGTTTCAATTCTCTCCTTTGAATACCCTGCAACTTTTTACTGTCTTCTCATAGTTATTGCGCTTTGTCTTCCTTAAACTTTTCAAATTTCTCCACTACTCAGGAGTTCTTTCCTCATCAATTGATTTCTTCTTTACTGTGATCTGACTATTGTTCACTTTTTTTCTTCATGTAAGTAATTTTTTCTTGACTTATGCTTTCTTTTCATGATTGAAATGATGGTTATCTTTTACACTGTAATTATTTCTAGGTAATTTCTTCTTATGCTAACTTTCTCTTTCTTATGTTTCTTTTCCTTCAGATTTTACATCATGCCTCATAGAAAGTCTGATGCTTCTGGTAATCAAGGTGAGAGCAGAAGATCGAGTAGGTCTACTACTTCGAGATACGCCGTCTCTCGTCATGATTCATCCTCTGGTATTCCCACCCCTGATGTACTTCGCACTGTACGTAATTCGACTCTTGATATTTCTAATCCTGCCCCCAAGAGTAAACGGGCATTATCTACTTATAGCTATCGGTCCATGGATATCGAAGAATTCAAGAGAAAACATAATCTTCAAGGATTTAAAGTTTCCTTCTTAGATAATAATTCTGATATGTTGAATTGTTGACCTATGATTCAATGAGAAATTTTCAATATAGTCATCACAGATTGTTAATTTCTGCTGGTGCTTTAGAGGCAGGCCTTCGTCTCCCTTTGTATGAAAAGAATAATCCCTTCCAATTCATAGTTCTTGTTACTCGCAATAGGGCTCCCCACACTCAGCCCCGATCCATCACACAGTATAATGGCAATTGGTCGCGAATTCTTGATGAATGCATTCTTCGCAGTGAGGGTCGCACCCGTCTTACTTGCTACGTTCCCGATCCTTCAGAATGTATTCATTATACACCTGAGAATTTCCAGAATATTTATGGTGATGGTATCACTGTTAAAAATTTTGTTAAATGGAGTGTTAGCCCAGTTCGCAAATGTTCCAAAGGGTTTCCCTTACTTCGAGAAGTTGATGACCCTAGAATTAGAATAGCTCCATATACCAAAGTCGATTTTCCTTCTAATGAAAGAATCCGTCGGGAACACGATTACAGATGGTATCGTACCCCTATTTTGATTGAAGGTCCTTGGGTATATGGTGACATCCCCCATAATGAAATTCAACATCTTCGAAACTGTTTCCCGAATTATTATCCATGGAGATTAAACTTTGATGACTATAGATTTGAATACAAGGTTCGAATTTTTCATTTCATATTTCATTCTTTTAGATATATTGTATCGATCTTTAATATCTTCTTATAATTTTTGAACTTTTTTGGTTTCAGGTCGATCCTTCTTTTGATATTGAAGTTCCTCTTCCTTCATCTGAGCGTAGTATTCAGATTGTCGAGGGTAGACAAAGGGTCGAGCCCGCAGTTGAAGGTAAGGGAAAACGGAAATTAGTCCTTGCAGCAGAGAAAAAGCAGAAAAAGTCCAGAACTCTTGTGCTTTCCACTGAGGTTATAGGAGGGATAACTTCAAATTTAAACAGTGGAGAAGGAAGTTCTGTTGTTGCTTTACCATCGGATCAGTCTGATCCTATTGATGTTATTCATGTTTCTTCGATCCCAGCCGAAATTGGGGTATCGGAACAGTCCGATCTCACTGTTGCACCTCCTTCTGGTACTTCAATCGATTTTTATAATATTATTTCTCCATTGCCTTTTGATTTTGTGCTTGATACTCCCGTACCTGATAATGGTACATTAGGAGTTTTTTCTGGTTTTCCTCAAGAAGAGGGAGATGATGTTGTTATTGATGAAGATATTGTTGAAGTAGTGAATGAAGTAACTCATGTTGAAGAAGAAAATTCGTTGGAAAAGAATAATGCTGATGTAAATCCGGCCGGTGATGTAGAAAATGTGAGTGTTAAAACCAATGCCACTCTTGTTGAAGAATCGAATGATATTGATCGTACTGAAAAAGAAACTTCTCCTCCTTCTAGTACGACCGCTCCTAATGTTTCGATCCCTACTGAAGTCGAGGGTACTACTGGAGTTTCTTCGGAACCGATAGTACCTACCGAGACTTTGGTTCGATCTTCTCATGTTGCTGTTGTGGTCGATACTGAAATACCAAGTGCCGATCCTTCTATTCTGCAGTCTCTCTCTAATCAAATTGCCAGTGTCAGTACTGATGAAGGTCTTAATTTAATCGGTGATGAAGAAGAGGCTTACAAGTGGTTTCTTTCTCGGGGACTTTTAAATATTTTGTCAAATCCTGATATTATTAAATCTGACTCTTGTTTCATGTCTCGATTTCGGGATTCACTTAGTGCGATCCCTATAGATGAAACTCAGGATGCGTGGTCTAAGAACGATATTCTTGAGCAAACATTTCCTGTGAATCCTCCTTCTTCCTTTACTGAAGTTTTAGCTGTTGCTGAAAGTTCATCATATTCACTTCCACAGCAAGCTTTGGCTCAACTCCAATATGGTAATGATTGTTTATTTAGCGGTTATAAATTTTATAAGGCTCGAGCCACCATGTTGGGGTTACTGTTTAAGAACGAGTCAGGAAGAAACGATACATTACAACAAGCAAATGATTAGTTAAAGCAGCAAAATAATCTTCTTCAACAACAACTTCAACAATTCCAACAGCTTCAACAACAACATCAGCAACAACAAGAACAACTCCAGACTATCGAAGTTCTTCAGAGTCAAAATCAAGGTTTATTTTTCATTCCTCTTCAATTATTATTCTATTTTATTAATCTATATGAAAAATTTAAATTTTATCCTGGGTCCAGTGGAAAACTTGGAAAACTTATTTAGGTACGATCGTAGAATGGTATAATTGAATAATCATGCAAAGGAAATCTACAAAGAGATGAATGTGGTTAGAGAAAAACTAACTCAATTGAACGATAGTTTTGATTGAGCCACTTGGAGGCGTAATAAAGCTGAGTCAAAATACAAAGAAGTTGTAAAATTGCTTACTCTGAAAGAAATAGAGTTTAAATCTGTTGTTAGAGGTACATTTTTGGTATACCTGATCTTTTGGTTTATTACACCATAAAATTTATCTAATATTTTCTTGTATTTTCAGAACTGGAGAGAAAACTTAATGAAGTTAAAGATCGAGCAACTCAAGCAGAAACTGAACTTAATACAATGAATGATACAGTGAAAAACATCACTAAAGAGTTAAAGACTTCTGAAAACAATGTGTCTCTTGGTGCAACAAAAGTTCGGAGTTTACAAGCTCAATTGTCTGTTGAGCTTTCCAAGATTGCAGCTCGTGAACAGGAAATTGTATCATTAACCACAGAATTGAATGAAGAAAAAGATCAAAGATCACGTTTTGTTGCTCAAATAGAAAAAGATCAACAAAAGATTGAAGAGCTTCAAAAAGAAATCAACTTTGGGCGTGACTTTGTTCATTGGGTTCGGCAGGATGCTAAAGCAAAAATTACGAAATCCTTCAATACTGCTTTAGATCGTGCACAATCCGATCCTTCAGTGCTCAGTAAACGTGCTTCTGTGCCTGTAGTTCCCCCTCCACCATCGCGACCCAGTCTTCCCGATGCTTGATTATGTTCTTTATAATTTTTATCTATTGTTTGCTTCACCATCTTGTACTTTGTCTGTCTTTCAAGAATTTTCTTTTGTAACCTTTTGATATGTTTTTCAATGTTGTTCCCTGCACAAGAGAATTTGATTAAGTAATCTTTTTGGCTATCATATGACTTTCCGAGTACCATGAATTGAAGTACTTTTTACCTCAAATCATGTTATTCGAGATCCCACACATACGAAACAAACCCGAGCCAGGGGTAAGATACAGGGTTGACTGTACTTTGAAAATTGATAAACCAATAATAAGGAACCCCTTCTTTATAAGAATTTCGTTGTTAGTGAAATTCTTTAAGGATGTTTACCTTTTATGTATGATTGTGTCGTCAATCGCAATGCAATCCAGAATATGATGTTCCTGGAATAATTTTGAGCGCTCAAAGTATATGAAATTCCGGGATTAATGGAATTTTGATCAATGATCATAGTACTTTCTAAGATATGATGTTCCTGGATTCAAAGTATATGATATTCCGGGATTAATGGAATTCTGATTAATAATTACAGTATTTTCCAAGATACGATGTTCTTGGAGTGATTAAATTATAAAAGAAATTACTGAATTAGTTGGCTATGTACCTGCCTTTTGTGTTAACATTGCATTGTTATTCACGGATAGTAAAGCTTTAAGTATTGTGCATTCCATGGATGTTGTAACACTTCTCCTTGCATATTCTGGAGATAGTACGATCCTTGTCCCGCTGACGCTTGAATTATGTATGGACCATCCCATGTTGGTGCGAATTTTCCTGCATTTTTATCTCTTTGGTATTCCGTTATTTGTCGTAGGACATATTGGTCTTGGACAAAGTTTCATGATTTCACACGTTTATGGTATTCTCGAGCTAATCCCCTTTGATAATTTTCCATCTTCTGGAGTGCTACCTCTCTTTTTTCTTCCAAATCATCCAATTTTTGTAACATAAGATCTGAATTAAGATTTTTCTCCCATGCTTCTGTTCTGGTTGTAGGTAAAATAACCTCTGTTGGTATTACTGCTTCCGTTCCATAAGTAAGAAGATAAGGTGATTCTCCAGTTGAAGTTTTTCTTGTGGTTCTATATGCCCATAATGTATTATGTAACTGTTCGCACCACTTTTTATAATACCCATCCAATGTTTTCTTCAGATTTGTTGCGATTGTTTTATTTGTAGATTCTGCTTGCCCATTACTTTGTGGATAGAAAGGTGTAGATTTTTGCTTTTGAATATTATACGTTTCAAATAACATGTCGTATTCTTTCCTTGGAATTGTCTTCCATTATCAGAAACTATTGCTGCGGGAATCCCAAACCTACATATGATATTCTCGAATAGAAATGTAAAAACATCAGTGTCTCTGATTCGTGCTAATGCTTTCGCTTCTACCCACTTGGTGAAATAATCGGTAGCCACGATTAAATATTTTCTTTTCTTTGTTCCTTCGACTAATGGTCCAACTATATCAACTCCCCATTTTGCAAATGGCCATGGACTAAGTATTGAATTTAGTTCTGTAGCTGGTGCTTTGATTTTCTTACCAAATCGCTGACACTCTTCGCACCTTCGAACCATTTTTTCCGAATCTTTTAGCATAGAAATCCAGTAATAACCTTGCATTTTGGCTTTTAATGCTAACGATCGTCTTCCGCTGTGATTTCCTGCATCTCCATAATGTATTTCTTTAAGAATTCGCAATCCTTCTTTTTGAGATAAACATCGAAATAACGGTCCAAAGAAAGAATTTCGATAAAGAATTCCATCCCGAAGTTGGTAGCTGTTTGACTTGAGTTGAATTTTCCTTGCTTCTTTAGAATCTGTTGGTAACACTTTATTTTGCAAATATTTATGTATCGGGACTCTCCAATCTGGTTCGTTTGGTTGGTCATCTTCTTGTTGCGATGTAAGTGGGGTATTCCGTATTGCTGGGTCATCAATTTCTTCCATCGCACTATCCTTTTCTATACTATTTAATGTTTGTGCTCTTATGGATGGCTCATATATTCTTCCAATTTTTACTGTTTTAGCGGTTGGATCATTTATCATAGATGAAACATATGCAAGTGCGTCGGCATGTCGATTCTTTTCTCGGGACAAATGTCGAAAAACAATGTTTGGAATACGATTTGTTAAATTCTGCACAAGGTTTTTATACCTTTCCAAATCTTCATCAATCATTTGATATTTTAGCTCGATCTGTCTAATTACCAGCTGCGAGTCACTTGTGAGTCTAACATCATTTATTCCTAGTTCAATAATGAGTTTGAGAGCATGGACCACTGCTTCATATTCTACTATGTTATTCGTATGCTCTTGAACCCAAGACGAAATGAATGTACTACACGTTCTCCCCTTGGTGTTGTAATCACGATACCTATTCCTGCTCCTTCTTTATTTCGTGACCCATCAACAAAAACTTCCCATCGTCGTGAACTATTTGAATCCAAAATATCTAATGGCTCTTCTTCTTCACACCCTGGCAGTCCTTGAATTTCATATTCTTCCTCAATTGGAAAATCTGCCAAAAAATCAGCTAGAATTTGAGATTTTTGCGCAGTTTATATTTCATAAACAATTTTGTATTGTTCCAGCTGAGCATTCCATTTTGCTATTCTTCCTACTTTTCCTGTATTCTTTAAAACTGACTCCAATGGTGCTTTTGTTAATATACGAACATAATGAATAAGAAAATAAGTGCGTAACTTCTGAGTAGCAAATACTACTGACAAAAATTAGTTGTTCAATCTTGGTATAATTTCTTTCTGCTGAATTCAGAGTCTTGCTGATGTAATATATTGGTTTTTCAATCTTCTCATTCGTTCGCACCATTACCCCACTGATTGCATTTTCTGTTGCCGCTATGTATAAAGTTAATATTTCTTCTGGCTCTGGTTTTTGTAATGCTGGCAACGTGGCGAGATGTAATTTTATACTTTGAAATGCTTGTTCACAACAATCGTTCCATTCAAATTTATTTTTCTTCTTAAGTACATCAAAAAAGGGCTTGCATCGTTCTGATGATCTCGCAATGAATCTACTCAATGCAGCCAAACACCCATTTAACTTCTGTACACTTTTTATACTGTTTGGTGATGGCATATCTGTTATTGCTTGTATTTTTGCTGGATCAACTTGTATTCCATCTTTCGTAACCAAATATCCCAAAAATTGTCCAGAAGTAACACCAAAAATACATTTCTCTGGATTTATTTTCATTTTATATTTTCGTAATGCACCAAAAATTTTAGCCAAGTTCTGTAAATGATCATCAGATAATTTACTTTTTACTAGCATGTCATCCATATAAACTTCCAAAGTTTTTCCGATCCATGGTTTGAATATCGCGTCCACTAAAGGTTGATATGTTGCTCCTGCATTTCGTAACCCAAATGGCATTCTGGTATAACAATACAATCCCCGTGGAGTAAAGAACGATGTGTGTTCCTGATCTGCTTCTGCTATTGCTATCTGATTGTATCCAGATTGTCCATCCATAAATGATAACATCTCATGTCCTTCAACGGCATCTACTAATTGGTCGATGTTTGGGAGCGGATAACTATCTTTTGGACATGCTTTGTTTAGATTAGTAAAATCTATACAAATTCTTACTCCACCGTTCTTTTTCGGGACAATCACCATATTAGAAATCCATGTGGGGTATCGTACTTCCCGAATGAATTTTGCACTTAAAAGTTTAGTTAATTCTTTTTCCACTGGTTCATGGTATTCTGGTGCGACCTTTCGTATCCGTTGGCGAAAGGGAATTACATCAGGACGTATTTTTAATTCGTGCTGTACGATATTAGGATCGATCCCCGACATATCTTCCATTCTCCAAGCGAATACATCTACAAATTCACAAAGCAACTTAACTAACTGTTGTTCCAAATCTGCTTTTATTAACATCCCAATTCGCACTTGTTTGGGCAATTCTGTAGTGCCAATATTTATGACTTTTGTTTCCTCTACTGGAGCGAAGACTGGTTTTGGAATCCCAATTGGAGTTGAGGTTCCCTTTAATTGCTACATCGTCCCTTTATGATGTTGGTCTACCAGATTTTCTTGACTCTGACTGCTCTCTCCTTTTTCATTTACCGTTTTATTTTTTGCATGCGTTTCTAAATATTGACTTATTTCTTCCTCCTTTGCTTTAACTCTTCGTTCTTTTTTCTTTTTATGTTGTAGATGCTCCCGTTCCTCATTCATTCTTGTTTCTGCCATTATACAAAACTTAGCATCTTCTTGATCACCCTTTATCTCCATCTCTCCTTGCGGTGTTGGAAATCGCAAATATTGATGATATGTTGATACCACTCCTTTCAATTGGTGAACCCATCGTCTTCCAATTATAGCATTGTATGGTGATGGTGCATCCACAACACTAAATCTTGTCAAAATGTTGATCGGTCCAGCTGAAACTTCAAGATCAATGTCTCCCTTTGGCTTGGAAGATATTCCATTAAACCCATAAATGATGTATCGTGATAAGATCAGTTGATCTTCTTTAAAACCCATTTTACAAAATGTATTATAGAACATCACATTTAATGAACTGCCCCCATCTAAAAGTATTTTCTTTACATTCCATCCTGATATCAATAATGTTAACACAAGAGGGTCATTATACATTTCAATTTCTTGGTTTACTTCTTGTGCAGAAAATGTCAATGGATACGCCATCCAATCTTCCCATAATTCTTCTTGCCTTCCTTGAACTTTAAAGACTTCATGGTTCCGAATTCTCTTGCACAATTTTTATTGATTACGACATTCAAATCTGTATTATTATTTTCCGCATATGATATCATATTAATTGTTTGTTCATTATATGAAATGCGTATTTCCTTGCTTTCATCATGTTTCTTTGTTGGTTCAACTTTCTGAACAAATTCCTTTAACTCTCCAGCATCGACCATTCTTTGTACTAATGCTATAAAATTTCTACAGTTGTTTGTTGTATGCCCTTTATAGCTATGATACTCACAATAGTCTTTTGAATGTTGTGTAAACTCTGGTTGATTTCCCTTTGTTATTGGCCATTGAAAATTTGGCCGATTCTCCAAAATGTTGAATAATCTGAAATATGAAACATTAAGCTTGGTGAACGTTCTTTCTCGAAATTGCTGAGCAAAATTTTTACCATACCCTTGTCGAGGGTGTTTTAATTCTCTTGCTTCGAATTTCGGAAGAAATTTCCTTTTCTGATCAGGCGATTCCTCAACTGAATTTGTTCTCCTTGTATTTCCTTGGCTTCTTGGATTGATTCTTAATCCTTGCTCTTGTATGTCTTGGAGCCTCGCACATGTTTCTATTATTTCTCTTAACTGGCCTTCAGTTTTTGGATTATTTCGGTGAATTTCAACAAAAAGCTGGCTTTTCCGATCAACAATCCCCCATTTGTAATGTTTTATAGCTGTTATTGGGTCTAATTCACCTATTGCTTGACATATCGCATGCCATCTGACTGTATATGATCGGATCGATTCTTCTGGCCAAGATGTTAATGAATAAAGTTTGTCCTCCCCTGAATCAACTGGTTTATTATACATGTATGCTTCAAGAAACTTCCTCACCAACTGTGCATAATTATGGATGGAATTTTTCGGTAATCTATCGTACCACAACAATGCCGTCCCTGTTAAACTGGATGGAAAAAACATCTGCACATGATTGCTTCATGGTCGTCCCACCGGGTCATCACTCGATTATAATACTTTAAATGTGATGTTGGATCCTTGGTACCATCGTAACATTCGAATACTGGAATATTATATTCTCTTGGTAATGATACACATGTCAAATGTTGTGCTAACGGAGTTCGCTTTACTTCTTTCAATACCTCTTCTATTCTTCCCCCCTCTTTATTTTTTAATCCTTTAATTTCTTCTTTCATTTGTTCCATCGTTTCCAAGCATGTTTCCCATTGGGTTCGTTGAATCTCTTTTTCTTGTTGCCTTCTTACTCGAGATGTCGATCCTACTAACACCATTCTTTGATCTGGATTCCGTTGTTCACTTCTTGATATTTGTCTACTTGACATTACCTCCTGATTCCGTAATTTTGTCACAGCTGGTCTTTGCTCTCTCTGAATTACATCTTTTAAAATTTGATTTTCGGTTGCTAGTAATTCAATTCGATGGTTGCTTGTTATTTGCTCCTTTCTCATTTCATTTATTTCTTCTAATAAATCTTGTATTTGCTGTATTTTTCTTTGAGAACTCCCATGATCTGAAGAGAAATTCTGAACCACTGTATTTGGTGTTAATTCTTGATTTAGGGTATGATTTCCCTCGTTACTTTGTTGTTGTCCTGATTCTCTTCCTTCCTCTTGTCTATTCTCCCAGTCTTCATTATCATTTTGGTTCCCAGAATTAGCGTCTTGAGACATATTTTTCAGATCCTGTTGTTTCTTAACTATTTTTCGCTTTGCTGATTGCTTTCCTTGCTTGATATCTAGAAATTTCTCAGAAAGTCAGTCAAATGAACTCTTACACATCAAAATCATAAGATATCCTATTTATTACTTTAACTGTAAATTCTTCCTATCACAAATCTGATTTTTTCCCAATTCATAAAATCCTTTGTTTTTCATATTCTTATCTATCTTTTCAAACATTTTTCATGTCAATAAAACATGCTTATGTAAATAAACTTTTCACTTTTTGTATCTTGCAAAATTGAATTTTTCCAATCTTTTCTTTTAAATTTTTTCAACCATATCCGTTCTTTTCTTAATAAAAATGTTTCTTTCTTGGACGATTTTGTTTTGAAATTAAAACCTTTTTTCCTTCATCAGGTAGGATAAATCCTTTAATCGTCCCTGTTTCTAGCGCCAAATTGTTTATGCCAAAATAGATTTTCGACTAAAACAACCAATCATATTCTCACATATCAATTAAAGGTTGAAATCGAGTAACACCCAAACATTTTTGTATTGATTTTATAAAATCATTTCTGTACCAAACATAAAACCTTTTCTGTACGATGCATATGATCACCCAAATTTAACATTTTTGAGCTATGATCTTTACATATTGTTTAATTAAGTACAAAAAATCCTTCCCTAATATAATTACTTCTCCTAGATTCATACCTAGAAATTTCTTCTCTTTCTTTCTAAGGTTTTTCTTCCTATTTTTTCCCGACCTCCCACTCTGTTGTCTGGCTTCTTTTATTTATAGATTTATTTACTGGGTCCCTCTTTGTGCAATGCGTCATTTTCTCCAGTCTGGTCATCGTTCCTTGATCGATTTTTCTTTGGGTCGATGCCCTCGTGTCATTTTACCCAGTCTTGTCGTCATACTTGGATTGCCTCTTCTTTGGTTCGATCCATTTTATTTCGATGTACCCATCGTTCTTGTATTTCCTCTTTTATCTGGTGCGATCAGTAGTTGACAGATCACTCTTAACTGCTTCTTGGTTCGATGCTTTATATATTCAACACGTGTCTTCCTATCTTTATAGACTTTTGTTATCTCGATCATTAAAATAATTCGAGTAATTATTACTTTTACTTTCTCGATTATCAAGATAATAGAGTAATCATTATTTTTACTTTCTTGATCTGTCATCATTTAATGCCGTTTGTTTTATTCGATGTAATCCATCTTTCTCGATCATATGTGTCCTTCATGCAATTTATTGTTCAGAAGCTTCGTGTCTTTTCGATATTTGATATCTTTAATATTGTTTGTGTGATTCTCGCTCTTTTTTATTTGGTTGCTTCCTATCTCGATCTTCTTCCACGTGTCATGCTTCTTTTATTTACTAACAGTAAGGTTCAAAATTTAATTTCTTAGGGATAATATCTCTTTTGGTCTGGAAATTTCAAACAAAAATGACTTCTGTAAGAGAACAGAAAGAAAAAAATGATAGGATAGACAATGAACCTAATGAACCTTTTGTTGTTGATGCCACTGAGGTTGGAGCTAATTTCACTCCATAAGCAGAAAGGAGAGGATTGGCAGTTGATGGAAGGGATTCAAAGACAGTCAATGAGTGATTTGAAAATTCTGTCATGGAACATATGTGGATTAAACTCTTTTGAAAAGATGGGGGCTTTGCAAGAATTAATAATCAAACAAAGATGTTGTTGTTGTTTGATACAGGAACAAAAATGATGAAAGTTACAGGTTGGTTAGTAAAACAGTTGTGGTATAATGACTCTTATAATTGGTGCTGCCTACCCTCTAATGATGCTAGTGGGGGCTTGCTGTTGATATGGGATGCCGGAAAATACTCAAAATTGGATGAGCTATCTGGTAACTACTCTATCTCTGTCAAATTGCAAAACAAATCATACCTATTTGTATGGGTACTTTCAAATGCCTACTCAAAACCAACCTATTGTGAGAGGATTCCATTTTGGGAAGAAATGAATAGCATTAGAGAATGGTGGTTAGGTCCTTGGTGCGTAGCAGGTGATTTCAATGCTATTAGAAGTGAAGAAGACAGAAATAAACCTGGTGGTGATTTAAGAAACATGAATTTTCTAAACCACTTCATAGCTCATTGGGGTTTAATTGACTTATATCTAAATGGCAGTGCTTTTACTAGATCTGATGGTAGGGAAAACTCCTTGCTTACAAGAATAGACAGATATTTAGTAAGCAAAGATTTTGAGGAATATTGTTCTCAAGCCATGCAGGTGGCTTTGCTTAGACTACTCTTTGATCACAGCCCATTACTCCTAGACTGCAATTCTAGAACAAAAGGAAATCCCTATTTTAAATTTGAAGCTCATTGGTTAGACCATAAAGAATTTATTCCTAAGATGACCCAATGTTGGAATACTTTAGAATTCAGGGGCAAACCAAGTTACAATTTTGCTATGAAGCTGCAGAACATAAAATTCTTTCTAAAAAGATGGGCTTAGGAAGCTTTTGGGGATCTCAAGCAGCAATGCAGGTCACTTGAAGACTCTATAAAGCAGATGAACCTTCTTGAAGAAACAGGTCCTCTCAATGAAAGTCAGTTGGAAAGAAGACTGCAGGCAACATTAGAGCTCAGAAAATTAAAGCTGATAAAGAGAAGGAAGATAATCCAAAGAGCTAAAATAAGGTTCAACTTGGAGGGTGATAGAAACACAGGTTACTTCCACAAGATGGCAAACTCAAGAAAGAAAGCTAACACTATTGTGAAGCTAATGATAGAGGGTGAAGACTGTTTTAATCAAACTAAAATAAAACAAGAAATCGAACACTACTTCCAGAACCTTTTCAAAGAAAAACACAACTATACTCCTGATTTTAGTGGGCTGCACTTCAAAAGAGTTTCCGCAGAAGAAAATCTACTTCTTGAAGCAGATTTTGGGGAAGAAGAAGTCCACAACATCTTAAAACATTTTGGAAAACACAAAGCTCCAGGACCTGATGGAATGATAATGGAGTTCTACAGCATGCTGGGACATTATTAAAGCTGACTTGCTTTTTGTTTTGCAGGAATTCCACAATATGGAACGCATAAACTGGAGATTGAATTTCTCTTTCATAACATTAGTACCAAAGAAAGAAGACTCTTGCACTCCAAAGGATTTCATGCCTCTCGGTCTCATCGGCAGTGTATACAAAATCATTGTAAAACTTCTTACAGAAAGGATCAAACTGGTAATGCCCAAGCTTATATCTGATTATCAAAGCATTTGTTAAAGACAAGCAAATTCTAGATGGGGTTCTAATAGCAAGTGAATATGTTGATGCAAGACAAAAACAAAAACTTCCTGGTATCCTTTGCAAAATAGATATGGAAAAAGCTTTTGATAATGTTAGATGAGATTTTCTTTTTAAAATTCTAGAGAAGCATGGTTTCAGCAAAAAATAGAGAATGTGGATTCAGTGGTGTGTGTCATCAGCAAACCTGTCAATTTTGGTTAATGGAAACTCCACTGAGAAATTTGCTCCCTCAAAAGGACTAAGGAAAGGTGATCCACTATCCCCTTTCCTCTTCCTATTGGTAGCCGAAATCTTAACAAAACTTCTACAGGAGGCTAGAAAAAGAGGAAAAATTAACGTTTTTTCTGTGGCTCAGGATGGAGAAATGGTATCCCATCTGCAATTTGCGGATGACACCATAATATTTTTGAATGCAGACACTCAAGAAGTTAGAAATTTGACGGTAATACTAATGTTATTTGAAGCATTAACAGGATTAAAACTCAATCTGGAGAAAAGCACAATGACAAGCATAGGAGCGGATGAAAACATAAAAAGTCTGGCAGATGAGATAGGTTGCAAGATAGAGACACTTTCGATTAGATATCTGGGCCTACCTCTTGGAGCTATATTAAGAGCATATTCAGTATGGGAGCCTGTGATAGAGAGAATGGAGCAGAAATTGGATGTGTGGAAAACTAAATATCTCATTAAATCCGGAAAAATCAGTCTGATAAAAAGTACGCTCTCTGCACTGCCCACATATTATATGTCACTTCTTACAGTACCTCCCAAAGTGGAAAAGAAGATGCTGAACATAATGAAAAGATTCTATTGGGGAACAAAAGGAAATAGGCTCAAAATGTGTTGGATCACATGGGACAAGATGTGCATGCCAAAGGAAAAGGGAGGTCTTGGCCTAAAAAACTTAAGGATGGTAAACAAAACCTTATTATCTAAATGGATTTGGAGGTACTCTAAGGAAAAAAGACAACTATGGAGAAGAATAGTACAACAGATAGCTAGCATTGAGGAAGATGATATAGTTCCAGTTGATTTAAATATCTCTCAAGGAAGGGGTCTTTGGGAAGGCATTCTCAGAGCCAAGCAGTGGTTAAAGAATTGTATGGGCATTGTGGTAGAAAATGGAAAAAGTATGTATTTTTGGCATGACAATTGGCTAGGTGATGGTATTTTGAAAGAACTTTTTCCTTCGATATACAAAAAGGCAGGCACAAAATGGAGTAGTATCTCAGAGTGTGTGGATGCGCAAGGTAACTGGGAACTCAAGATTGGTTCATTAGCCTCACCCAGTACAAGATACGACTACATAGAGCTAATGAGGAAGATTGGCACACCTTCGATATTTTCGGAAGAGGACGGCACAATAAAGTTTTTTGATAAGGTAAATAGTAAGTTTCCAAACAAAAAATGTTATGATTTTATCAAGGGTAACGGGGAAACGTCAGATGCTCCTTTCTCTAAATTTTTATGGCACAAGGAAATCCCACCTAAAATTTCTACTCTACTATGGTCTGCATTCCATAAGTCCTTGCCTCCATCATCGAATCTGCAGTATAGAAATATGCATGTTCCCGACTTAACTTGCAGGCTTTGTGAAAAGGAAGAGGAGGATTCCGATCACATCCTATTTCACTGTGAGTACTCGAGGAAGATTTGGTTCTATTTCATTAAAGCTTTCAAGATTTCTTGGTGTATGAATGGCAATCTACAGCAAAATTTTGAAGCTTGGAATCACAACGTCTTTTCGGGAAGAAACAAAAAGCTTTGGGAATGGTTTCCTTAGGCCATTATATGGAGTATTTGGAAAGAGAGAAATTCCAGAATATTTGAGGGGAAGAAAAAAACGGTGGAAGATTTAATCCTAGAAGTGAAATCTTCTCTAATATTATGGGCATCAGAATTTAATCTTTTTAGTGGCAATCCTATTAATAGCATTCTATTTAATTGGAAAGATGCAGTGTGTTAATTGTCTCGCCATCCCTTCTATTATCGTATGATGTATTGTATTTCTTTTTTTTTTAATATATGAATTGAACCTTTTTCGTAGGAAAAAAAGAAAAACAAGTCCAACCGGATGCCTGTTTCATAATACAGTACTTTATGCCCATTTGTTTAATCATGTCCATGTTGAGATTCATTTCAATATTATACTGGGAATCTAGGAAGTGGATGCACTTGGGTGTTAAAGTATTTTGCTTGACCATAGGTATTAGATTAGTTCCACGTGGAGTAATCCTAATGCCTATGTTCAATTTACTTCTGGACCCAAACCGGGTGCTTTCTTTTGGCCTCTCCGATGGCTCTACCGATCACGACAATTTCTAAAAGACTAGTAGTTGGAGTTGGCCAGTTAAGTTTAATATAGATGTGAGAAAGGTTTGATCGCGACACTTCCTAGTTATACAATATATCAAGATAGTACTACAAGTCTACATGTTAATTGAATTGTATGATGACTCCGCCTGCAAAGATAAAATGAGACCCACTGATTTAACAAGTGATGGTGGGATGAACAGTGACTAAATTGGCATGGGGTCTGTTGATAGGATAGACATTGATTTTTATGTAGATTGAGCCCAAAGTGAGTTAATTAGACCGTCCAGAGACTTTTCACAAAGCACCTGATCCTATGATTCTTGTCTAACATCGTAATCTTCCTGGCTAATTCAAGGTCTAATCGCTTTATTTACCCGACTAATTTAAAACCTATCCATTTTATTTTTATCCTATCACTAAAAGTTAAGAGAAATATTTTGAAACTAAAAAATAAAATCTTTTATCCAACTATCTTTTTGTTAATAATTAATTTATCTTAAGCAGTATTAATTAATTTAATTAGTATTTTATTAATCATTTTAGATGTGAAATTAATAAGTGTTAATTAATCATCAAAACATAAAAATTTAGAATTTTTTTAATTTTCAAATTTCAAAATTTAAAAAAAATTGGGTTCGAAAATAACCGGCCGATATGGCATTTACACGATGATCGATTGTTCTTGATATTCTTGACTATGAAGAACATCAACCAACAATTGGTATTTGTTCTTCATTTTTATGACCGATTGTTCTTCATATTCTTGATCAATGAAGAACATCAATCCCGAATTGGCATACGTTCTTCATTTTTATGGCCGATTGATCACAATCCTCCACAAGTGCCGATTGTTAAAAAAAACTCAAAAACTATAGGTTTTTTTTTAATAGTCCATAATCGGTGGATAAGGTTCCCCACGTGTGCCGATTCAAAAAAACTCAAATTCAAAAGTTTTTCTGCAAAAAAAATTCCCCAGAATCGGTGGATATATGCATCTTTGCATGTAAGATATCCAAGGAAGTAAGATACTAAATTGAGCTTGTACAAATCCAGGAATTCTCAGATTCTATTTTTTGAATTGAATTGAGCTTGTAAAAATTGAATTGAAAAAAAAATGATTCTATTTTTTGATTGGTTTTGAGGGAAATAGAAATAGATTACAAGTATTAAATATAAGGATAGAAATGTAATTTTAACTAGTGAAGGTAATTTAGTAGTTTTACCCTTTTTAGACACCCCTTATCCCCTTATCTAGGTGTGAACAAAATTGGGTAGGCCTAAAATAAAATGGGTAGGCCTTAAATTAGCCAGGTTTATTTGAGATATACCACTAAAAGTTAAAAATGGATATTTAGAAGTAAAATTAAAAACCTCTTATGCAACTATTTTTGTTAATGGCTAATTTTTCCATGATTAATTAGTGTTAATTAATTCAATTAATAGTTAAATTAGTTGGTTTTTAAAATTGGATTACAATTAGTGTTAGATTGTAATCATTAAATTATAGTTTTTTTGAAAGTTTGAAGAAGAAAGAGAAGAAGTTGAGGAAAACTAGAATTTTGTGATTTTATTAGCAAAGATGAAATTTTATTGTGTCGACGTATATGTAATGGTAAAGAAGAAGTGGGTGCATCTACATATCGCCAATCAGATTATCGTGCCTTCGATCCTACTGATTTGGAGTATTTGTTGGATGAACAAGAACGTGTAAACCAAAGCATATATAGTTGAGGATTTTAATCAAGCAAATGAAGAATCAAACCGGAAAAATGAAGATCGTAATGCTTCCAACCATTAGGTATACGTGCTAAGGATCTCGAAACATGTATTTGTAGCTTATAGTCGCCAAAAAGTTGATTTTGTTTTATTTATTTTTTTCAAATTTTGAGTTATTTTTGGCCTACGCATTACGCAGAATTGGCGGGTACGATAATACCAAACTCGTCGACTGTACATCTTCTAAAAAATTATGAACCACAATCGGCAGATATGGTGATGAACAATAACCGATTGTGTTTCAGATTTGGGGTCATTGGTATATGAAAAAATTGGTTATTATGGACTCATATATAGACCGATTGTATCACTTGGAGATTTTTTTTCAAAAAAAAACACATATACAATCGGCTTATTATGTTGCTCTATGAGCCGATTGTAATCGAAAAAGTGGCCAGAAAAACTACAATTTGTTGAATGCTAGAATCGACACACAACTCAGGTCGTTCGAGGCGTGATCGTTTAGAAATTATTTGCGAGGGAAGTGGTAAGATTGAAATTCACAGGGCAAAGGAAAAATCATATGTGAAGAGGATGTCGAGGGTCTACATAAGTAAGTCAAAGAAGCATGATTGCCCGTTTAAGATTATAATGCATAAAATAAATTGTGTATATAAACTTTCTAAAGTGAACAATGGTTGTCATAATCATGATGATCCGTAATCTCTTATTGGAAACTCTCTATAAATAAAATGAACTTAATTATACTAGTAAATTGCGTAAAATGAAACTATCTTTATTTCCTATTACGAGATTCAATTATCGATGCATCTTCAAAAGAACTAAACTGTTCGCATCTCCATTTGATATATTCCTTTTACGCTGCAGACGTGTCCCCTTTGTGTTTAGCTAGAAACTCGTTGTACTTCTAGCACATATTTCCAACTTCTATTTTGCGAGAAGAAACATACTCATTCCCATAAGATACAAGTGATTTTCTTTACTTACCGTACCACTTGGGCATGAAAGGACCCGTATTAACAAGATCCAGAAATTTTTTTTGAGGAAGGTCCTCTTCCGGAAGATCCAATATGATGTAAAATTTCTAACCCATCTGGTTTCTCTCTTAACATCCGCATCTATACCCTTTTGTTTGATTTGGTTGTTAATTTGTTTGTTTCTTCTGAGTATCTCTTCTTCCATAGTAGCAATTGATTTGGTAGTTGATGACAATGGATTAACTATTGTAGTATGATTTCTTTGAATGAAACAATGAATGATGGAGAAGGATTTCTTTGAATGAAGTAGTGTATGATGGAGAATGGGTTATCCTATTTATATGCATAAAGGGCCAACTATTTTTTTTTAAACTAGTCGTTGAGCCGAAGTTTGACCATGTACAAGAAAAAGTAACACATAAGATGTAATTAAAACCTTAGTTAGTTCATTCATTCATAAAACCAATTAAACTTATAGTCATTACAAACCAAACACAACAAGTCCTTAAAAAAGAAACATAAACTATTTTTCGATATAAATAAACATCCATAAACTAAATCACTTTCATCACCCTCTCAGTTATCAACTTTAGCAGTAACATTGTCAGCACGATCTACATCAGTAACATTATCTTCCCCAGTATCAGCAGCACCACCTACATCAGCAACGTCATTTGCCCCAACATCAGCAGCGCCACCATCAGCTGCGCCACCATTTTAGGGATCATCTAGACATAACATTGGACCACATTCTCTTTATATTGCCATATCATCTCTTCTGCTTGCTGCAACCCTAATAACCTCGTCAAGTTCCTCCAAAGCAAGGTAGTCAATCACGGATCTCGGAGTCGTCTCGGCAGGGACCAAACACTAAGACAACTTTATCTCAGAGAGATTCTCGGTGAAAATCTCGGTTCCAAATTTTATACCTATAATATGTATAACAAACATTTTTCGCATTGCACTTGTTAAGTTATATATAGGTATAATAAAATACCACCAATATTTTTAAAATAAAAACAAGTATTCATTTAAAATAGAAAAAAAAAACAAAATCCATACTAAGTTTAAACTTGAAACACAAAAGAAATAAACAACTACAACTTCAACAACTTCAAAGTTCACAATCTAAGATATTAACTAAACAACAAACATATTAAGATTATAATCAATATCATTAGACTCACTAGAGTAACTCCAGTATTCTATACATCATCAAGTAGTCCTAGTTCGGTGTCGCACATCAATTTATCAGTATCATATTCATCCAACTCAGTTTCAGTTGGATACTTAGACTTACTTCGAGAACTAGAGGAACCTCTCCCACGAACTGGTTCACGTTCTTTACCAATAGTCATTTGCAAATCATCCAAAGTTACATTATCACTATTCAAAACCAAGTCATCCAAATTTTATGGATCCAACCATTCATCAGTTTCATCATGCTCCTCCAAGAAAATAGGATCTCGAGCTTTCTCATCATCGTTATATTCTTGTATTTCCTTGTATCGACGCTCCAGTTTATTGTTATATTGGATAAAGACACTATCATTTAATTTTTGTTGTTGTATCCGATTCTTTATGGGGAAAAACAAACTGAATGATAATTTAGGAAAAAATGGGGTGAGCAGGTGATAGTTCGTCAATTCTTAAACATTTATACTGTTGAAGCACTATATTTAGATTCGAGAGATCAATCTGTAAAATCCTGGCCTTAACCAAGCAATGGTCGTTCCAGTCTTGTTTTAGTCACAAAATGAAAAAGAGAAGGGTTAGTCTTAAGGAGGGAAGCAACAAAAGAATGAGGTCAGAGTATCAGACTTTGTTGGATGTAGTTGGTGTGAATAGCCACGAACAAATCTTCTGTATAAGAAGGTTGAATTATTTTGTGTTAGATTGTTGTAAAGTTGTTGTCGTGTTTCAGACTTGTTCCCTTATGTTTCTGTTCAATAGATTGAACATCTATTTATATCACAGCTATTGTAACCACTCGACCTATTTTCTGGC
The DNA here is from genome assembly GCA_023531435.1 of Papaver californicum. Classification (NCBI taxonomy): domain Eukaryota; kingdom Viridiplantae; phylum Streptophyta; class Magnoliopsida; order Ranunculales; family Papaveraceae; genus Papaver; species Papaver californicum. The sequence goes on along the minus strand of JAJJMC010017794.1, from coordinate 4,721,057 downwards.
AGAAATTGTCGATGGTTCAGTAGTGGTGAAGTGGTGAAGGTGGTGAAGGTGTTGAAAACTGCTCTCCACTTCGATCAGGGTTGAATACTCAGTTACTCAACTTACCACCCTCTACTCAACTGCTACTCGAACTTTCCATAATTTGTCTTTAGTGGGTGCACTACTGCACCACATGCGTAGACCGCCAGACCAATACCCTAATGAATATCCCCCCATTTGTGACATTTGATGTCTCGTGTAATATTGTAGTATTAAGCACTACTGATGTTAAGTAGATTGATACTTGCTCAATTGGTCTCTTGACTGGAGACTTGTCTTGCTTTACTAGCTGATGAGTCTAGAAGACTAAAATAAATATGTCTTGCTTGACTAGCTGATGAGTCTAGCATACTAGAATAAATATATCTTGCTTGGTTAGCTGATGAGTCTATCAGAATAGAATAAAATAAACACGTATTTATTTGTATGTGAGGAGCAGTGTGTCCATCTGAGTCAAATTTTTATTGACATGCTTCTTTCGTAAAAATAAGTGTATGATGCCGAGCATGAAAAATTTTATGTGAGACATCATACAAAGATAGTGTGAGAGAGGCCTAGTATAACTTAGGATTTTTCAAAGCCCTAATTTATTCACGTGAAAAGAAGATGAGGAGCACCCAACTTTTTTCTTGAAGGAAGAGTCACACGTTTTTCTCTTTGCACTCGTCCTCACACGTTGAGGGTAATAGAGTAAAGTTCTATTTTTTTTTAAAAAGAAGCAAGACGTCAAATTTTGACAAGAGACAAGACATCAATTTTTGAAAAGGAAGCAATACGCTCATATTTTACTATTTGTACTCAGCCTCACATGTTGAGGCTAAAAGAGTAAAATTATCAATTTTGACAAGAAGCAAGTCGTGTGAACTTGATTTATGAGTGAGATGCAAGAAGCAAGAGAGGTAGAGAAGTAAGGAAGAGAGGTGGAGCCGTAGAAATATCTTGCTAGAGAGGTGGAGACGTAAAGACGTCTTGCTAGAGGGGTGGAGACGTAGAGACGTCTTGATAGAGGAGGAGAGGTAGAGACGTCTTTCTAGAGATGTGGAAACGTCTTACTAAGAGGTGGAGACGTCTTGCTAAGAAGCAATAGAGGTAGAGACGTCTTGCCAATTTTTAACAAGAAGCAAGAGAGGTAGAGACGTCTCCCTCTTCAAAAATTAGGGTTTCATAATATATTTTCTCAAATTAGGGTTTAAGAACAAGCTTTGTATCCTAAGAATGACAAGCTTTGTATCACCGAAGATAGACAAGGTTAGGGGGCATCCTCCCATTGGACTTGGATGGACAAGAAATTTCTTGTGAAATTTCGTCATCAGAAATTCAGATTTAGGGTTTTCACTGAAAACGCTCTAAAATCTTCATACGGAGTCCGTTTTTGATGATCTAGGTCGTTCAGGGTATCAAAAAGACAAAACAGACAGAAGTTCGAAAAAATTCAAGAATTTTTCAGCAGTAACTTAGTTGACTGTTTTGATCATATCTCTTAGCTCGTTTGACCGATTGATGTGACTTTTTGATATGTCGTAGAGGACATCCACACAAAGATTTTGGTATATAACTAATCCCTTGATTCATTACCAATTCTTCCCAAATCACGACTTTGTACAGGGAAATGCATAATTGCACCTGACAAGCTTGTTGTAAAATGCCTTTTTTTTAGGCTTCTGGGCCATTCGCTTGCGCATTGGATGTTAGATGAAGGATGTTTATGCCATTTGTTGCTTCCTTAATCAAGTATTTATGTTGACAAGGATAAATTTAGCTAGTAGAAGCCATGTTTTGTGCTTAGCACAATTCTTGATTTGGTGTCTGAGCAAACACCTGTGGTACTTTTAATCAAGTAGCTTGAGATTTATGTAAAAATCATAAAATATATGGGAATATCGTGGTGAGCAGCAGTGCTATTCTAATGATTTTTATAGTAATGAATGTTTATTCATTCAGTATTTTCATTATATATGTTGTTGGCCATACATACAGAGAGAGGACAGGTATAAGCACTCGAAAGAGGACAAGAATAAGCAACTGCCTAAAACTTCTTTGCATAATTTAATATTTTCTCAGACTCGAGTCTTGAGAGATAATTTTACTATTTTATCCTTGTCAAAAACCCACCATCTACATTAAGTCCCTTGCTTAGCACGGAACGAATAATATTGCGTGTTAAGCACTAGATGGTGGCCTGTCAGATAAAAATATAACTTTACAGACATTACCAGAATGGTAGTAGTCAGCTTGAACTTTTGAATAAGCAATCTAGAAGGCCATCTTAAATGTATAAGTAAAGATCCACAACTGGAAGGTTAAAGTAGGACTTGGAGTTGATCGAACAAGCACATTTGTTGGATAAACTTTGCTAGAGCTGACAAGCAATCTTGGAGTTTAGAAGAAGGACAGTCAAACTTTGATCAAAAAGCTTGACTTACAAACATTGATTTGGTAGCAGGCAGACAAGCATGACCGGTGAGCGGACAAACTTGGTTAGTGAAACAAGACGGACAAGTTAGGCCTTGGCTGGTAGACGAACAAGTAATGTCCATGGAGGTTGGGCGTACAATCAAGGCTTGAAGTTTGAAAGGAAAAACATACTTGGTAGGCATGGTTAGATAAGACTAGCATGGCAGAAGGAAAAAATCCACTTATGAACAATTCCATCTACAATAATATTTATTTTATTATTATTTTATTTAAGTAAGTTTTACTCTGTAATTGCATTTTAGGTATTTGGAGCATTCTTTTTCTACTGTATCAACAACGGGATGGTTTTTGGAACACTAGTTGGTTGTAGAGAGTGTTGAGGAAATGCTGCCTTTAGAACACTAAGATGAATGTTGAGGCAGTAGTACTGTCACAACACTGAGATGGGTGTTGAGGCAAAAGTACCAACACAACACTAAGAGGAGTGTTAGGGCAGTACGTAGTGCCATCAGAACACTGACAGGAGTGTTGAGGAAGTAGTTATGTCACAACACTGAGAAGAGTGTTGAGGCAGTAGTGTTGTCGGAACACTAAGAGGAGTGTTGAGACGGTAGTGCTGTCACAACACTGAGAAGAGTATTGAGGCAGTAGTGCCATCAGAAAACTAAGATGAGTAGAATCCGAGCATTAATACGTATACAGAACAAGTTTAAGGAATTCGGCCATGGAAGTCCTGCAACTTGAGACAAGTTCAGTATTACTCAATATGAGTATTAATGAATGTAGAACACTAGTGGGTCCATGAAACTCAGTTGAGAATTGGACATGGATGAATTTAGTATTGCATTATTGATGAACAGACTTCAAGTACTGAAGGTCTATATAGATACTGTGAATGAAGTAATAAATCAATGTTACTCAATATGAGTCTTAATATTGATATGTATATATATAATATGTTCAAGGGATTCAGTTGTAGAATCGTTGCACCTGAAACAAGTTCGAGTTTCTATATACTAGTGGACAGTCCATCTAGGAGCTTGAGACTTTGAGAGACATGAACTTAAGTTTCTGTCTTGTCATAAGGTAATTTTAGAATTCTGGAATCACCAAATAGTACTCAATTTGCTCTATACTAGTGGGCAATCCATCTAGGGGCTTGAGTTTTGTAATATAAAATCATAGAACATCTGGGAAATGTAGTGAGCGCCAGTGTTGTTCTGATGATTTTGAGAGAAGACAGGGATAATCCCATGAAAGAGAGAGTAGGGATAAGCGCCTACTCAAGAATTCTTTTGAATAATTTTTTTTTAAAGTTTATATTGATGAAGATAAAATAACAAGGCCTAGTTGTTAAATATTACCAGAGATATTTTAGTAGGTTCGAACTCTGAATATCGCCACGTTGATGGATCTGCAAGTCAGGAATGATTGACAGAGATGTATAGAGGCGCAGTACATCATCTGGGATGCAACATCAGCAGTTCAGGCTTTTAAGTATGACTATGCAAGCTCATATTGTTGTACATGCAAGAGAGGAGGCCACAGCTTGGACGGATAAGTGAGAGTCCACAACTTGGACGGTCATGAGAGAGGATCCTTGTCCTGGACGGACATGTAATAAGATCCTGGCTTGGACGGGTATGTAAGAGGAGAGCATGCTGGATGGACAAGAGAGAGACCATGTATGTGAATCGTAAAATCCTCCTTTCTTCCTCATATCTTCTTCTTCTCTTATTTGTACTAATAACTTGCTTTGCAGGTATATGAACTCCATCTTGTTGGCGTTGCTAGCATCGTCTCTCTTGGGAGGAGGATCTTAATTATATTTCTTTTCTCCAATTGGCAGTATGGTGTTGTTGAATAAGGTAGAAGTAGTGATGTAACCTTACTCTAAATGTGATCAACAGAAAGTGCAAGTTCCCTAGTTGTATGACGTCCTTGGTATGAAGAGCTTCTGTTGATCATGCTTTGTTATCCTCAATGCTGTTGATGAGTGTTACTGACTTGATTATGAGGTCGACGCTGAAGTTGAATTGATATTTCCAATAAGATCAAGTCCCCAAGTGTTGAACAATCAGGAGGTATTTGTCAACAAGACACAGGGATGATACCGCTTTGGTTTGCATGGATGCGACAACCATGGATAAGTGATGTTGCATCTTCTGGAGGAAGCGTATGGGGCTTCAGGCTCCGTTATGAATTTATATTTATGTATACGATTCTTCGAATAAGTTGAGGAGGTAGATACAAGCTCGTATGAACTGAAACGTTTTGTGAAGACTCCTCGTCAGAAAATTCAGACATATATAGTTTCTACGGAAAAGGCTATAAAATCCTCATACAAACTTTGATTGATGCGTTCGACCCCAAATTCCGAAGATAAGAGACTTAGCTATCATATACAGAAAGAGTCAGATAACTTGGATCTTTCTAGGTCGGTTAATCATGCGTGAACATCTGTGATCAGTAATCCCATGTAAAATTTCAGATTATGTAGACTTTAGTGTAAGAGCCATATCTCTTAGCTCGTGTATCCGATTGACGTGCCCTTTCAGTATGTTGTAGTTCAGACATGTGCGAACAACTTTCGTGAAGGATGCATTACCCTCTTTCCTCATACATAAGTACGTTTTTCAGAGTTAGGATACTAAGCATGTAGTAGCTTGGGTATACCACTTGGAGGTGTCCAAAAACTCGAATTCGATGAACACTGACTTTGTTATGGAGTTGATGTTGTAAGGAGTTGCAAGCAGTAATAGGTAGTTGTAGACAAGATATGGAATGCCAGTGAGTGCGAGGTGATGACTTGAGTCATAGTTGGTAGTAGTAAGGTGGAAGACAGTGTCAGGAGTAAGCTTGCTTCATTATCGACTTTATGTTATTGTTCCCCTAAGAATGGCAACTTAGGTGTAGAGGCGTTGAGCCAAGGTGAGAAACCAACGTTGACAGGGGTAGAGTAGTCGATGTTAATCTCATAGAAGAAATTAGAGGAGACAGACAATCCTCCGCTCATGAGTATTTATCTTTTAATGTTGAGGTTGTGGCCTAATTGAATTAGAAATATTTATGTTGTTGAACTTAATGATTCAATTGACTCTGGTTTGAATTGATGACTGAGTTCTTCAAGGAGTAAATGAACTTCATTGGAACTTCCCATCAACGATGTGGTTCTTCAAATATTTAGTCTTTCAGATATGGTGGATCTTTTACTGTGTTGGGGAAGAAAAGCGTCATGCCAATTATCAGTCCCCAATTGTAGATCATTTGGAATTCACCACTAGAACAGATATAATTTGACAGAGATATCATGCTTCGAGACACTTGAGACTCTCATATATAAAAGGGGAGTGTTTGTATTGTTGATTGTTAAAGGACCTCAGTAAATTTTCTTTCATCTTAACATTTGGAATCCTTTTGCCATTTTTGATCAGTATCATTTTGTTGTTAGAGGACCTCAATAAGGATTATATCACATATTGCATTATGCATCCATTTTGTTTTTAGCACTGTTATCAACCAAAAAATAGTTGCATAATTTTTTATGCAGCTATAAAAATAATTGCATAACATGTTATGCAGTCGAGAAAATGGCTGCATAATTTGTTATGCACCTATAAAAAAGGTTTCATAATTAGTTATGTAGTCGAGAAAATGGCAGCATATTGCATTATGCATCCATTTATTGTTAGCACTATTATCAACCAAAAAATGGCTTCATAATATTTTATGAAGCTACAAAATGAACGCATAACCTGTTATGCAGTCGAGAAAATGGATGCATAATCTGTTATGAAGCTATAAGAAAGGCTGCATAATCTGTTATGCAGTCGAGAAAATAACAACATATTGCATTATGCATTCATTTTGTTGTTACCACTATTACCAACCAAAAAATGACTTCATAATCTGTTATTCAGCTACAAAAATGACCGCATAACATTGCATTATGCATTTTTTCTTTTGTTGAAATGTTATTTTCGAAGCATATACACCGTTCTAATCAGTGGTTGCATAACCAAATTGGTGGATGCATGAATCAAAATATGGCTTCACAAGGTGTTATGCATCATTTATGGTGGTTGCATAATTTGTTATGCATCCTTTTATTTTGTTATAATGCTTTTTTAGGCATATACATCGTTTTAGTGGTTGCAAAGGAAAATTAGTGGATGCATAAACCAAAATATAGATGCATAACGTGTTATGCATCCTTTGTGGTGGTTGCGTAATGTGTTATACATCATTTGTGGTGGATGCATGATGGCTATATATCCAATTTTCAAAATTTGTGCCTAAAATGACAGACACCTTCATGTTTTTTTTTGTAAAAATCTAAATTTGATATTGTTGTTTGTACTCGTTGTGTAGATCTCTTTAAAAGCTTTCCAACGAGATAAAATTTATAAAATTCCAAGACATGGATTTTTAGATATGTTATATTATAGTTTTGTTACCAATTATACCCCTGAAAAAATATGATGCATAACGAATTATTCATATATTTTTCATAATTTCAAATAATTATGGGTGTCACAGAAACTGAAAAATATTTTGGGTCTGACAATAAGAATAATATTTTTTTTGGGCCTGAGCCTAACATCTCTTTTACTATATTACGCCTTATTACACGAGTAACAGTGGGCCCAAGCAAACTAAAGAATCTCCCAAGCCCAAGTCGATACTTATGGTTGTGTGCGGGACTCATTGGCTTGTTACTCGTGTGAGTCAATTCACGTGTAAGAGCATCTCCATTGGGATTTGATATATGTAGGAATATCATTTATTCCCAAAGTCAGTGGGCTTTAGACAGTTTAGTCTTGTCCCCTCAAGCCTAGTACTAGTTAGTCCAAATAATCTCTGTGTAGACAGTTTAGTCCAAAATATGGATGAGGTAATCCAAATTCATACCGATTTAGAATCTCCCAAAAAATTTATTACTAAAATTACCCTTTCATAGTTATTAACGACTGGTTTTGAATTCTTTTGATTTTAGATCTCAGATTTCAGATTAGGAGAGAGAGAGACCGAGAGAGATTTCAGAGGCGATTTTATTGGATCAACTCGTTTCTTCATCAGTTTTCGATCTCAGGTTAGTTTTTGATATTTGATTTTTGTTCTTCTTCGATTTTGTATTATTGATTTATTATTTGTTAGGTTTTTATTTCTTTTTGAATGCATGATATGAAATCAATTCGATTCATACTTTGATCGACCTTTGATTATTTTTTTATTCAGATTTTCCCTAATTGTTGTTCTAATTCTTAATCTAAGGTTTCCAATTTGTTGTTCGATAATCCTTTGATCCACTTACTTGACTTCCAGTTCATAACTTGTATACATGCATGATCTAGTATTGATTCATCTCGATCGAATTTTATTTGTTTTTCCTTTAATTTTTTTAGTTCCTAGGTTTCATATGTATGCCTATGTATTCATGATCCAAGAATAATTAAGTTCCCGGGTGGTATAATATTCTGCATATGTACCTTTTTTTCATGTGCTATGTATAAAAGTGTGAGTTATTATGTTCTAGTTTCTAAGAAAATGCCTGACGTTTGCATTTCCTTAGTCAAGAAGAGCCAGTAATTTCTAATTTTATATTTTTCTTTTTTTAGGTTCGTATATGTGTATGAAGGCAATGTCAGCCTTCCAATTTTAGATGTATTCAGGTGTGTAGATGCCTAGAACTTAATGTGTCCTCTTGCATAAATTGTAACTTGGTTCCAGGAATCTGTGCATTTTTCATGTTCTTTGCAATTAGCCAATCACCGCGAAATTATTGCATCTCGTTGCATCTGTTTTAAGGTTACATATTAATGTTTTCCATGGTTGCAAGTATTTGATAATATTTCTTAATAGGACCAACTCTGTTGGTGGTCCAGCTGTTGCAATTCCAGCTACAATGAAGGTTGCTGGTCTTGAACTTGATGATATTGATCTTTTTTAAATAAATGAGGTAGTGTAAATGTGTTGATTTCTTCTATAAACGTTCCTTAAATGAAGTTTTATATGCAAACCTGTTTATAATGATGTTTATATTGAATTGTTAATGTGTACATAGTTGTACACATGTTGATTCTAAATGTGTACATAATTAAACACATGTAGATTGTTAATGTGTACATAGTTGTACAGTTGTTGATTGTTAGTGTGTACATAATTGTGCACCTGTTGATTGTTAATGTATACATAGTTTTACACATGTTGATTATTATTGGTACAAAACTGTATTATATCCTGATGCACCTTTGACATCAATCTTTTTTGGTTTTATGTACTTAATCTAGGGACTCATAATCTCAAAATGGTAGAGCGCCCAAGCCTATCACAAGGTTTACGGAGGTTGATGGTTCAAATCCATCTGAGTTTCCATGTTATGTTTATTCAATATGGGTAGTTGTGTACATACTAGTGCACCAGTGTAATTTCCATGACATAGATTTGTTTATAAGTGAATATAGTTGATTTGTTCCATGTTTTATAGGGGTGTACATATTGGTGTACCAGTGTATTTTCCATGAAAAATAGGTCTGTGTGTGGGTATGAATGATCGATTTAATGCATTTTTTTAAGTGTGTACATATCGGTGCACCTGGTAATTCTCATGAAAAAGTAGGTTTATATCTAGTTATGAATGATCGGTTTTATGTATGTTTTGCAGGGGTGTATATATTGGTGAACTAGTATAATTCCCATGAAAAGTAGGTTTGTGTATGATTATGAATGCTCGTTTTTATGCATGTTCTGCAGGGGTGTACATATTGGTGCACTATTGTATTTTTCATGAAAAATAAGTCTGTGTATAGGTATGAATGATCGGTTTTATGCATGTTTTGTAGGGGTGCACCAATGTATTTTCTATGAAAAATAGGTTTGTGTGGGTATGAATGATCGGTTTTATGCATGTTTTGCAGGGGTGTACATATTGGTACACCAGTGTAATTCTTATGAAAAAGTGGGTTTGTGTGGTTTTGAATGATCGTTTTTTATGCAGTGTGTACATATTGGTGCACCAGTGTAATTCCCATGAAAAAGTAAGTCTGCTTGTGTGGTTATGAATAATTGGTTTCATGCATGTTTTATAGGGGTGTACAAAGTGGTGCACATGTGAAAAAAATAACTGCATAACTTATAAAAAATTAATGCATGTGTAATTTTTTGTACACATGAAATAACCATGAAGAGAAAATAAAAAATTTAAAAAATGAAAATTATATAGTCATATGGGTTCTTTTTGTAGATCTCGGAAAGAGTTTTTCGAATATATAAAGTTTAAAATTTTGGATGAGCGATTTAAGAAATAAATTATTTTTATATTATTTTTATATTAAACTAGTGGACCCAATTTTTGTATAAACAAATACTCTTTTTAATTAGTGGGATCCGTTTTTTATATAAACAAATAATTTTTTGGTTAGGTGAGACCGGTTTCTATTTTAAAATCAATATATATAATAAATTAAAATAATTAACTTAATTAAATTTAAAATAAAAAACTATTTCACTCGGCCCAACTTAAGCCGATCGTCTCAACTTGGATCGAGGCTTAAATTGAACCGATCGTTTCAGGTTGATTCGATCGATGTAACATGAGCCGCGATGGGTAAACCCCCATAAATACCAATTTATCAAGTTATTTTTTTGGTTTGTCCATTCCATTATTCCCACTATTGAAGTTAGCTCTAACAAGTCGTAACTTGCAAATGTCTGATAGACTCACACCAAGTCACTAAAAAGGTCATAAAAACTTTATTGAAAAAATTTCAAGAACTACAAGAAAGACAGAAGAGAATAACTACTTGAAATAAAAATAGCTAATGCCATGACCTCTAAACAATTGAGGAAATCAGGCCTACCGAAAAAAATTATAGTCTTTCCTTTCGGTAATCGAGTAGCATAATTGGACATACTGTCAGCTCTAAAATTAATTTCACGATGAACATGTTTGAAAGGAATAATTAGCTTGCAACCTCATCCATCTGTCAAGGGCTCTCCAAGGAATGTTCCCACTTCGAAAAGCAAGGACCGCTTAGAATGCGAAGCAACTAAAATTTTGTCCACCATCCAGGCTTGCGCCCATTCCAGACCCCTTATAATTGCTTCAATCTCTGCTCTGAAATTTGTTTCCACTCCAAGCCCAACTGCAAGCGCACCCAGACAATGACTCTGATGGTCCCTAAGGACACACCCCGCACCAGCTAACAACTTACCTAGCTAGCTAACGCATATAGTGTAACCTTTGACTACTTCTAAATACCATTTTTGCATCCAAGTTTTAACTTTCTCACACCAAAAGCCAAAATGAAAGAAAGTTGTTGAAGAAGCAACGAACTGATCATGAGAAATGAGAATATAACAATGGATATTCTTCTCTCTACGGACTCTGCAACAAGCTTTTGCTTTCGCATCTCATCCTCTGATAAGAAGGTACCTCATGCTTTTTTACACTCATCTATACTAGCTCTTTTAAGCAGACAGAAAATAGAGAGGGAGAGTAACAAATGAGGTATAGTCTTAATCATGCAAAGCAGAGAGCATCTATATATAACATGTTGGGTGTAGTAGGAAACTTTTAAAGAAAATAGGCAACAAAAAAGGAAAAAAGAAGAAGAGTATGGTCTTCACTCTTCAAGAATGGGCTAGTTTGCGAGTAAGTTAAAAGAAAAAAAGTAGTACATATATAGGATATCCTTGGTATAAACCCTATAGGATGCCATTTTTCTTTTCCTTTTTTTTTTCTTGTTGCAAGGGTTTATGCCATATACATATTTATGGTCTATATCACTCAAAGATTGGGATTCATAAATAATATATCAACACTTGCATATAAATATAGGGTATGCAAGGAGTACCTAAGCAGTATCATAAGCTAACAGTGATATGATAACTGAGGTAAGCGAAACAGTTTTAGGGTGTCTTTCCATTGGCAGGTAACTAATAATTAAATGATGTCGATACCTCTAGATGATCGATCAGCTAGCTACAATCTCTTTGGTTATTATAACATTATGATGTGGTTGCTTAGTTTGATCGATCACCATGGATATATATATAGTCATTAATTTGTGTGAGTACCCCGCCAAAGGAGAGTTGCCCTATGACTGCTTTAGCTTAATGTTAAAAAGTGCAGTGGAATCAATCATGCTCTATACTTGTTCGAGTTCATCATCAACATCAATCTCAAGGTATTATATAAAATTAACGTCTAATTTGTGATAATCTTATATGTTAGTATTATGTAATGTTTTTTCTTAGTAACACTCTGAATTAATCCTTATGAGTATGTAACTACTGTATAGTGTTCAAGAATCAAGACTGTGTTGAAACCAGATCCAAATGTGTCTACCATGGCAACACGAAACCTTAAATGAGATGGCGATAATTTGCAGATTGAGAGATGATATGCTATAATGGAGTCTCAACCTGGTTAGTGAACAAAGAAGACGACAGACAGATTCTGCATCTTGAAGCCATTGGGAGCAATCATTTACAATAGGGGGATGGCCGACATTTTCAAAGTTTGTCATGAAGATTATTACTAGATTAGAGATTGGATTAAAGAGGTTGTTCAATGTATAGCAGAATATAGTTTTGGAAGGGATCTTGTGTTCTACATTGCCTTCCCAATTGGTTGCGGACAAGCTAAGTGTGTATACATGGGAGAATGCATAAGCCTTAATTTCATCACTTGAAAATAGTTCGACATAAAATAAATAAAACTTTAAGGGTTCTAATTCTTACATTCTATTATTACTGTTGTGAATTACTCGGGCAATTACAACTTATGCACATTGATCTGATCATCAAGAATATGATATTACTAATTAGTGCCAAATTCTACAATGTGCGTCGGATTACGCCGTTAAACTCTTCTGACTTTGAGAATGCAATCTGGTGTATCTTGGTTATCCTGGACCTGGGTACCTAGCTCAAATTAACCTTCAAACTAATTCGACGAAACTAAAGCATTTACCTGAAAACAGAAGTTGAAATAGTCCTTGGTCCTAAACCGCTTTGGCAATTACAAGCTTCATTGAGTACGTACGATGATCGAATTAATCAACCGAGATTTCAGTTTTGCACAGTATATGTGTCGTTGTAACAACGGCCGGCGTGTCTCGGATGTGATAAATATTAGTCGAGTTAATAAATTTTTGGAGCATTGACTGCCCAAAACGATTCTTAAAGTTGTTGACATAAATCAATGAATCATAGATCCATACACAGGCAGACTTAGCATACATTAAAGATTAAAGTTAACTTGCAATCTCGGGAGCAACGGAATTTAGCATCCAACTTACAGCTAGCCCTTTCCGACATACGATTTGAATAAGTTGTCACGGAATTTAGCATCCAACTTACAGCTAGCCCTTTCCGACATACGATTTGAATAAGTTGTCTATGGCAGTTAGTGTCATTGTGATTTATCTAGCGCCCAACAGCACATTCCAAAGTTATCACTAGAGTTGAGAAGAAAATAGCTAATAGTTATTATTTGGTGCTAACGAGTTCCGAACTCAGGTCACTAATATTATCACCGAATGACTTCACCACTGTGCCACAGTTACATCTACAGTTATTAAACATTTTGTACGTATAAAAAAAATGGTGTAATGTATTATTTTTTAAAAACAAAACTCACCAGTGGAGAGAAAATTTATCAACCGAAGAAAAATATAAAAGAGGGCAACCTGATAAAGGAAAAAGAACTCATTACAGATAATGCATCTTACACTCAACCGTATACATTGGACTTGTTATTGTTTGGGCAAAAAGTAAGTTGGCCCCGTCTATCATTAGTTACGGCATTCTGCTCCATGAAAGTACAGTACTATAGATTGAGTATATACCAATATACACTATTTATGCATACATGAGACGCCCTGTATATACGTACAGTCCTTGGACACTTCTTATATACGTACAGTCCTTCAACACTTCGTTGTCCACCTTGTATTGTACAATTAAGTACTCCAGATAAATTTTATCAATCTCATATGCTGATAGGCAGGTACCTCATCCTCATGTTTTTTATTTCTTTTCCTCCATCTTTTTAATTAAACACAAAGGCATAAATGAAAATCTAGAGAGGAGTAACAACAGATAAGGGTAGTGGTCTATATCATGCAGTGGGGATGAGCATCTATACGTAAAGAACTTTCAAACACAATTAGTAGCTAGCAAAAAGGGAAAAAGGAAGAATATATGGTCTCTTTAGACTGTGTTTTTATCGGTTCGGGAATGGGATAATTTTTGTGTAAGTTAAAAGCGAAGTACAGTATATATATAGAAGGATATCCATGGTATAACCCTATAGGATATGCTCCATCACTTTTTTCTTTTTCTTTTCATTACAGGATTTTCTTCCATATGCATATTTAGGGTCTATATCAGTCAAAGATTGAGATTCACAATAACTTATCAATACCTGCATATATATAGGGAGTATCCAAGGTGAACCCAAGTATCACAAGTAGAGCTTAGCAAACAATGAGTCAGGTAGCTAAGACTTAAGAGCAATGAGTTAAGCAAACCGGTTGTAGGGTTTTTTTCCATTGGCAGGTAACTATACCAATTCATTTAGATGTATACCCCGCCAAAGGAGAATTGCCCTATGACTGCTTTAGCTTATGTTGTATATTGCTCTTGGGATCGATCATTCTATGGTTTATACTTGCTCTAAATCATCATCAATATCAATTTCAAGGTATATATGACTGTAATAATATACATTTGAACTACTTTAACTTTTTAAGTGAATTCAGAAATGAAGCCGATTCATGTTCAAATATAAAATGCATGAAGATGACAAGTAAGATAACATAACTGAGTAGTCGAATTGGTTTTTTTCTTACGTTTTTATGCATGTATATATGCAGTAAGTTGAAACCAGATGTGTTTTGTTTATTATATAGCAACTCTCTAATTGTTGGTCAAGATGATAAGATGGCACTTGAAACAGCATTACTGATTTCAAATGTAGGATGCCATTTCTATTTTCCTTTTCTTTCTTTTTTTCCTTTTTTCCTTTTTGTTGCAAGGGTTTGTTCCAACATTACTGGCTATAGAGGGACAGATGATCTGCATCTTGAAGACACTGGGAGCAATCATTTGCTATAAAGGGATATCACGGCCGCGTTTGCAAAGTTTGTTATGAAAATTGGAGAATCGGTTAAGAGGTAATTCAATACCAAAACTTGATTTTGGTAGGGATCTTGTGTACTAGATTGCCTTCCGAGAAACTCAAGAGTTTGGTAATTGGCTGCGAACAAGATGGATATTTGAGCTTAAGGACCAAATGACGGAATCTAGATCAGCAGTAAGGATAGGTGAGGACTGTTAAGGAGGAGCCATTGATCAGCAATGGACTTCCAAACCGCAGTTTCAAATGAATATTGCCCTACCGGCACACGCCTAGGCTTGAATGATGCAGTCTGTTGCTTCCCAATTCGAGGCTGACAGTTTCTATTGAAGCTGGGATGAAGCTCAAAAAAAGAAAGAAAGCGGTGGAACCAGATTTCATCACCTATGTACATAAATAAGCGTTGCTAATTACTTAGATCTGCAATATGTATCCGAACGCTATGGCCATAAGAAGATAAATGTGTATATTTGGGCATATGCATGACCCCTTATGTCTGTCATAGCTTGGAAATATTGACATGGAATAACAATCACGGTTCCTAATTCTTACATTTTGTTATCACTGTTGTGAATGCCTCTCTCTTGCATCCTAATTACCACATTTACTGCAATCTAATATTTGTAATCGGTGCAAAATTCTTTATTTTGTGATATAGCAAGTTGGTCTAGGGTGCCAGTAAGTTAAATTGAAACATATTCTAAGTTTATCTGTTTCAGATGTGATATATTGTAGTCAAGTTTATAAATTTTTGGAGCACTAACTACTCAAAACGAATTCTTAAGTTGTTGACATAAATCATACATAGGCAGGTTGACTCGATCTCGGGCCGGAGCAGCCAAGTTTAGGATCCAACATCCAACTAGCTTTTCCCGACCCGAGTTATGATTTGCATCAGTTGCTGGTTGTGGAAGACTTCCATACGCAGATCCTAACTTGTCTTTGGCAGTTACTGTAAATGTGATTCCTCTAGTCCCAGCACATGCCAGTTATCTCTAGAGTGGAGAAGAAAATGTCAAAGTAGTTGGGCTATCTGAGGATGAGTTAAGTAGCTTCTTTACTGACCTTAGATCAGATGCATTCTCCATTACGGCCACAGTCTGGTGATTGTTCCGGATTCATTTGAATAGGTTTCTTTCGTGACCTGGAAAGCCTGGACCCCTGGAGATTATGAGAACTGACCCTTATAAGTTATAATTGAAGATCTTACACATTCTCAAGGATTTCTAGGCCTTTTGGCTAAGATTGATAAAAAAAAGTTGTTCTTAACAAAACTTCTTAAAGGAGCGAGAGAAAATTTACTAAATGAAGAAAAAATTACAAAAAGGGCGACATAAAGCCTGACCTTATAAAGAAAAAAAACTTATTAATTACAAAAATGATGCATCCTACACTCAACGTACTACACATTGGCCTTGTTATTAAGGATTCATATTATAACAAAGAATTGTAAACTGTCCAGGATTCATAAATTGCCAAAACAAGTAATGTTACGGATTCATTAGTTACGGCATTCAGCTCCTTAAGTTATGACAGCACAGTACAATATGCATACATGAGTACGTAGCCGGTAGCCCCATATATATGTACAGTACTTGGGTTCCTCGAAACATGGTTGTCCACCTTGTATTGTACAATTAAGTATACCAGAATCTCATACTTTGAGGTACCTCATGTTTTTAACTTTCATGTATTAGCCCTCCTCCATCTTTTATACAGTAAGGCATGAATAATGGAATTCTAGAGAGAAGTAACAGATAGAAGTAGTAGTTGATGGATCTAAAAAAAGTGGTAATTATACTGATATTATGTGCTCATAGTAGTCTGAATCATGCAGAGGGAATGAGCATCTATACGTAGCATCTATACTGATATTATGTGCTCATAGTGATATTATGTGCTCATAGTGGTAACTTTCAAAGACATTATCCAGAAAAAGGAAAATAAAAACATATATGGTCTTTATTTGTTTGTTCTTTTAATCGGTTTAAGATTGACCTTAGCTTGAGCACAAAGCTGTACATAGTAGAAATTTACAAGGATATATATATATATATATATTTATATCCTTGGTATAACCCTATAGGATATGCCAGTACTTTTTTCTTTTTCTTTTCATTGCAGGACTTTCTTCTTTATACATATCTAGGGTCACTATCAGTCATAGATTGAGATTCATGATAATATATCCATACTCGCATATAAATAGGGTATGCAAGGTGAACCCAAGTATGATCATAAGCAGAGCTAGCAATTAGCTAAGTACGTAGTTCGACATATATGCGATAGTTGAGGTAATTAAGCAAAACGGTTGTAGGGTTATTTTCCATTGGCAGGTAACTACACTAATTACTCATGTGGTTGTTTCGTCGATCATCATGGATATATAGTCATTAACTTCAGATGTATACCCCGCCAAGGGAGAATTGCCCTATGACTGTTTTAGCTTAATGTTATAATTGCTGCTTGGATCGATCATTCTATAGTTAATATTTCTTCCGTTTCAATAAAAGTGTTACTATCATTTTTTTATTTTAACCTATTTTAGGTTAAAATAAAAAACTGATAATAACATTTTTATTTAAACGGAGGAAATATTATACTTGGTCTGGCTCATCATCATCAATATAAATTTCGAGCTAATTCATCTTATTTCTAACCTTAAACGTCTTTGATTGATTCATAGTGATCTAATTCTTCTTATGCATCCCCTGCGCGCGCAGCTGAGTTAACTGAAACCAAGCTCTCCACATACACATGAATATTGCGTCTATTATACTTAAAGTCTTTCATACTGCTCTTTTGGAAGACGGATCGGTTGAAATCTAACTGTTTTTTGTTTGGTGTCATAGTGAATAAAACTATTACTCTTGTCGTCATCTAATTAATAGGATCTTGTTGTTTCTTAAATCTATTATAGTCCTCAAGTAGGTAAAGGGTCTTGTGATCACTTGATCAACCTGAAACATTTTAGCCAAGATGCTTTTACTCCATAACCGCTCATCGCCCTACTTCAAAACCAACCTTCCAAACGCTGCAAAATAACAATATCAAAAATATTTGGAAAAGGAATTATTGAATTTGCTGCAAAATAATCATATTTCTTCTTACAACACGGCCTCACCCCCTTAAAACAAATTTCATAACTAGGAATTACTGATTAATCTAAATTAGGAGATCCGTTTAGTGTGTAATTCACCCGTCCGAGTCAATTTAATCACTAGTCCAAAAACCAATTTATGGACCAAATTTGTTACTCGGTGGTCCTACTCACGTATGGCTAATGAGATATATTTTTTACATATTCTTAGTTTACCCTTTCTTCATTAAACATATAAGAAGGTTCAAATCAAATCTTCGTTTCTTTCCTTTTTTTTTCTTCAGCTCGGATCCGAAATTCTCTCTCTGTTTCTGTTGGTGTTCTTCAATTTTTAGGGTTTCGATATCAAATCTCCTAGTATTTTTCTAGTAGTCCTCTTTTGTGTTTCAATTTTAATGTTCTTCTGTTGGTGTTATGTTTTTTGATGTTCTGTTTTTATTTTTTACGACTGAAATCATGATAATCAGCTCGATTTCATGATTTTGTTTGTTTTTTTACTCTGAAATCCTGATGATTATCATTTTCTATGATGTACATTTTGTTAAATTGCATGATTGATTTTATTTTTGTTCGTGTTTTAGTGTTTCTGTTGATTTTTGAAACTTACTTTTGTAATTATTCTATTTTGCTTATTAGATCGTCGTATTCCGTTTGTTTACATGTAGTTTGATAAAAGGTTTGATTTAGTTTTCTTTTATTTTTTCAGGAGCTCATGATTTTTGTTCTTTTTTCTGGTTTTTTGAATGATTCTTCAATGCATATTAATACGTACTATTTTTCTAAGCTTTTTGATATGTATTGTTGTTATATATATTGTATGGTATACCCTTTTTGAATCAGTATATATTTGTTTGTACTGCATATAATATGCTTTTATTTGTTTTTTTTGTGTAAATCTATAATATTTGTGATACTCCTAAACCAGTACATATTATGTAGTACCGTAGATTTGGTGTACATATCATCTGAAAATATATGTTTGTTTTTTGTTTGTTATACAGGTTCAACATTTCAGGTGTTGGTTCTAATCCCTTTTGCTACTCTCATGTATACCATAACCAACACCATATTGCATATTTGGTTACGTTATCTTCAACTTTGGAAGATTTAAAGTTTACTATCTATAATTCGTGGAGCTGGTTGACTCCATCAACTATTGTTGTTAATTATGTTGAAAATGGAGTGAAAGTCCTTGTCCTTGCTGATGTATCTCTTCAAGGGCTTGTTGCATTACATTTTACGAAGAATTCAGATTTCTTTGAGTTGCATGTGGATGTTGTTTCATCTGGTGCATCTAGTTCTTCGAGAAGTGTTGATGTTGACAATAACGATGAGTTGGTTGTGAGTGCTAGGAATAATTATTTAAAATATGGTAAAGAGGTTACAAGTATTCTTTTTTCTGATGGTTGGGAGAATGGTTTTGAATATAAAAATCATCTCTTTCATGGTGGTGTTGAAACTGTTTGGTTAGCATGTGAGAAATATTGTTTGAGGACTGGATATAAGGTTACAAAATTAAAGAATGGCCTTGAGAGATTAACGGTGAAATGCAGTAATGACGGGTGCTCTTGGATGCTTCATGCAGTTCCCATATGAAAGTTAACGAATTTGCAAGGAGAAAAAAAGGCTTTTCATGATAGAAGGATTTCTAGATAAAAATTTTCTGTTGGGAAGAAAGTTTTCTTGTTTAATTATCGCCTTCATTTATTTCCTGATAAATTAAAATCTCGTTGGATAGGACCCTTTGTTGTGCTTAATTTTTTTTCTCATGGTGCAGTGGAGATTCATGGTTTGTTAACAGGAAAGGAGCTAAAAGTGAATGGGCATCGATTGAAGCCCTATTATGAATCGTTTGAATCTAAGATGGTTGAAATCAACTTAGTAGACGCACTCCCTATGGAGGAGTAGCAGGAGAAAATTCTACAGTCGAGCTAACGACGTTAAACCAAGCGCTGAATGGGAGGCAACCCATTGGTTTTGTATTTCTATCTTTATCTTATCTTTTCATTTTCAGTTTTTTTAATTTTCATATCATTTTAGGAATTTTCCACCTTGAATTTTACATTGGGCAAATCAATTTACATTGAGGACAATGTAAATTTTAAGTGTGGGGGAATGGTTAAGCATTTAGATTTTTAGTATTCGCTTTTGTAGGTTTTTGAGATAGAATTTTTAAAACTTTTTGTACATAGTTGCCTGAAAACTTCCAACTTTTAGATATTTTAGAGTCACTTAGAGGTATTAGAGAACTATATTCGGGTTGCTTAGTTTTTGAGAGGCTAGAGATGATAAAAAGGAACCTAAACCACCGGTGGCAAACTAGGTGCAGAGAGAATACATTATTAGAGAAGTTGATCAATCATTAGTGGAGACTACCTACTACATCAAGTGAGGCACCATACCTTCAATTTTTTGTAGCTATTTAAAAGCGTGTTTTAGAGTGTGGGTCACCATACCCAAATTCTGGGTAGAATGATGAGCTACCCAACTTCGCACCAATTTCAGCACTAGTTTTTGATCTCTTGAGTGTTATTTTTTCAATCATGAGGGTGTCATCAGAATTGCTAACTTACAACATCTCTTGTAATCTTATTTGCAGTTAGCACCGTTCTCTCTCGACAACAATAGGTCCATAGAAACACCATCATCATCAACAAGCGGAGCATCAAAAATCTGAAGGAAAGTTGAAGACGTTCAAGGTTTACAAGCAACGGTACAAGAAAGAGAAAAGTTCATATTCAAGTGAAGCAACAAGACAAAGAGCGGAATTATATATACATGTTGAAGACTTATGTACAAGAGCGGAGAAAAGTAAAAGATGAGAGTTAGTGAAGTTTATGATATCGAGACAATACAAGTTGTGAATAATCAAGTGGTAAAGTCCTTATCACACAGCCATAGTAGTTTCATTATTTATTTTGTTTTATTTTTTATTTTTCATTTTGTATTCTATTAATTTCAGTATTCATAAAAAACAAAAGAAAAAAAAACAAAAATAGAAAAAAATAGAAAAAAATATATATGAAAAAAAAAATGTTTAGTTTTCGTTTGTTTGTTTTTGTATTCATTCAATAAGGCTGTGGGAAAGAAGAAATTTATAAAGAAGTTTCAATCAACAAGGAATTGAGGAAAACAGTTACAATTATTGTCAAGGTTCTACGAAGTTCAAGAATTCATCATCAACTGTTGAAGACCGAAGACGTTTTTATTGGATGTTGTGAGAGTGGTGCTAATTGTAGATCGGGCGACAAGGTAAGTAGGATTCTCATCCTCACATAGTGGTTGATTTCCTTTCTTATAGGTTATCAGAAAAATAAAAAAATGGTTCTTTTTCGTCCCATGTTTATGGGATAACATCTTCATATAATTCGGAAGGTTCATTTTCCTTCCCACCATTCAACGTGTGCAGGGTTTCTATCTTCACTCTTGCTTGTACACATGAGAACCATAAAGTGCGTCTTCTGAGTGTAATTTGATAAAACCTTATTGGTGAGGCAGAAGTCGAGGCAAAATGCTTATTTGATCGCCTATCGAGGCTGGATTATTTCATATGGTGGTTTTCTCTTAACTCAAGAGTTAAGCATGAGAGTCATGATCATTGATATTTCTATGTGAATTTGGGTATTTGAATAGTTGGAATTTATGTTTTATGGGTATACGTGTTGTAAACCCTCATGAGACTTTAACTCGTCCACAAGGGACACCTAGGGGTTTAAAGGCTTGTTACATATGCTATGTATAATTGTATCCTCAAAGAAAATGAGTTGTTGTATTTTAGTACGTTTAGTTAGGTAGTTTGTACGAGGACTAGCAAAAGGAAAGTGTGGGGGAATTTGAAAGGTGCATTATTTGTATTAGTTTGATACTCTAATTCATTTCTTTCTTGTTATTTTTCATTTCATTATGATTTGATTTTGTTTTTTTTTTGAGTTCTTTAGGTATTTTGAGGACTAATCAACCAATGAAGAAGAAAGGAGTTCATTCCGGCAGAACGGAGAAGTTAAAGATGAAAAGATACTTTTGGATCTAAATTCCAGAAGAGCTTATGGCTAGGAAACCATTCCAACCTAGCCATAGAAAAGATGAAGAAGTAAAAAAGAGTTTTAGGTTCACTTACGGTTAGGAAACCACTTCTAATCTAGCTTTAAAATGATATGAAGATATATGAAAAATTGGAATACAACATCTTGTAAAGGACGAAGAGACAAAGCCACCGCAAAAAGAATTAGGTCAACTGCACGTCGGATGAAGGAGTTATGGCCAAAATGGTGAAGGAAGAAAGTTAGTTCCAGACTCAGTTACGGCCAGGGAACTCAAAAACCTAGCCGTAAATGACTCTGGAATTGGCCAAAATCTCAGTTTGACTTACAATTGGGTCGTGGGAGAAAACCTAGTCGTAGGTAAAGACTTTGTTGCGAAATAGAACTTCTAAAAAGTGGAAAATCCGATCCCGGAAGGATTCTAAGCCTAGATATCATGAGTACTATATAACGAGACTCCCAAGACATTAAGAAATCACCTTTTTACTATGTTTTAAACATGGAGAAGGAGAACAAGGAGCTAGGGCTTGGATTTACGATTGATCATCACGATTTCTAGGGTTTGCTTTACTTGCTTTCTTGAATATTTTCCATGGATTTTGAGAAATTCATGAGTAACTAAACCTTTCTTATTGGTTAGTTCTAAGTTGGAAAACATGTTTATTAATTGAATTATTCATTCTCACATGTTCGTAATCTCTTTAATTTCGCTTATGTTCTATCGTTGATAACGCCATGTATGATTGATTGCTTGTTTATTTAAGTCGTGAATTAGTTGAGCATGCATTGATATTTGTAGCTAAATTAGGGTTTGAGATACGGAATTGTCGAAAAGCCCTTGTTACAAGTAGCATAACATAGGATGTTACCATGCAATTATGTGTAGAAGTGTGACCTAGGTTAAACCCGAGTGGCTCTTGCGCCGGATTGCTTAGAATAACCTCAACTCACAAAGACCATTGCTTTCATGGGTTAAAGTTGAGTTGCTCTTGCGCCAAGTTATTCATTGAATAGGATTCAAAGAGTGTCTCTTGCGCCTTTGATGATAGTAAGAGTTTTTCAGGAGTAAGCCTGCGATAGGATGCTTTAGGGTTATTGATATTGAGAGTGAATGAATGTTGAGTTTGATTCGGTTGATAACAAGTTGGAAGATGGAACATGAATTCTATAACCAGTACTCTTCACCTCTGATATTCGTTTTAATTTACTCGTTTTAGTATAAATTAGCTATAATCACAATCAAAATCCCCCTGTTTATATGAGTAATCAAAATAAGTTGACAACCCATATATCCCTGAGGAACGAACTTGTTCTTACTACTATCCTCTAATCTAAATTTATGAAGTAAGAACTTGAAAATAATTTTGCTCGTCTGACAACCGACCACCTCTACCCACTTTGTGAAGTAATCGCTTGCTACTATCATATATTTCCTTTCTTTGGTTCTTTGTTGTAGGTATCTAACGATGTCGATTCCCTATTTAGCAAATGGCCATGGACTAAGGACTGAATGTAACTCAGTAGAAAGAGCTTTGTTTTTCTTTGCGAATCGCTGACATTCTTCACATCGACGAGATAAATACTTTGCATCCATATGCATGTAAGGCTAGAAGTATCCTTGAGCTTTTGCTTTTGTGCCAATGATCTGGAAGCACTGTGGTTTTCAGCATCTCCATAATATATTGCATCAAGAATTTCTAACCCTTCTTTTCGGGAGAGACATCATAATAGAGGACCGAGAAAGGATCTTCGATATAATATCACATCCCTGATTTGATAGTTGACCAATCGGCTTTTGATTTTCTGAGCGAGTTTAGGCTCTTGAGGAAGTTCTTCAGTTTGCAGAAATCTTATGATTGGAAACCTCCAATTTTCTTCAGTTTCAGTGATCTCTGTGGACGCACTTTCCTTTGTTATCACCTTGTCCACCAAAGGTCAATATAACATGTCGATTCGTACTTCTTTGAAATTTGCGTCGTTGAACATGGATGCGATGAAGGTTAATGTGTATGCATGCCAGTTGTCTTTTCGGCAAACATGATGGATCTGGAGATTGGATATTTGTGGTGCATACTAATGAGCTTGCCATAAGTACTTTTACATGGCTGGGTCCAGTGTTTGATACCTTCCGCTCACTTATCGAACTACTATCTCGGAATCACTGGTGATCCGGACCTCAGAGATTTTCATTTCAATAAAGATTCGAAGTGCATGAATGAGTGCTTCGTACTTGGTTTATTATTGGTGTATGGAAATTCAAGTCGTAGACTCTGCACTATTCTTATTCCTGTGGGAGAAGAGAACACGATGCCAATTCCATTTCCTTCGTTGTTGGATGAACCATCTACGTATATTTCCATCATCGTGGATGACATGTTTTTAACAAGGGATCCTCATCTCCCTCTTCTTCCATGCCTGAAATGTCTTCTACCTCATCTTCCTTAGAAAACGGGAAGTCTGCCAAAAAGTCAGCCATAACCTGCGTTGGTGTTGCTGCTCTTGTTTCATATTTGATCTCCAATTATTTAATTTGAGCATTCTATTTTGACACCCTTCCCGCTCGTTGAGCGCTTTCTAGAACCGATTGGATCGGACTTTTGGTTAACACCTTGATCATGTGAGCTTGGAAATAAACTCTCAGATTTTGTGTTGCGTGTACCAAAGCCATAATTAATTGCTCCATTTTCATATAATTCTTCTCTGCTGGAGACATCATTTTGTTGATGAAGTAAATCGGCCTTTTTTTTCCTTCTATTACTCGAACTAAAACAACACTATGGCAACCGATGTCGCTGCCAAATACAGATTTAGTTCTTCTCCTTGTTCAGGGATTTGTAGTATCGGAAGTTCGTTAGATAATCTTTTATTCCTTGGAAAGCCTTTTCACACTCCTTTGTCCATGAGAATTTGTCTCCTTTTTTCAATGTGCTAAATAATGCCTTACATCGATCCGAAGATCTTGATATGAATCTACTCAATGCCGCCAATCTCCCATTTAGATTTTGTACGTATTTCAACGTTGTCGGGGATGGCATTTCTCGTATGGCTTGAACTTTGATCGGATCTACTTCGATTCCTCGCTTGGTGACCATGTATCCTAAAAATTTCCCTGTTGAATGCACACTTAGCTGGATTAATTTTCATGTTGAATTTTCGGAGTTGCAAGAAAATTTTCTTTAAATCTTGTACATGACTTTCTCCTTTTTTTTGCATTTTACAAGCATATCATCAACATAGACTTCAAGGGTTTTGTGAATCCATTGGTCGAACATTTTCTCTACCACTTTTTGATACGTTGCTCCTGCATTCTTGAGCCCAAATGGCATTCGGGTGTAACAGTATAAACCTATTGATGTGAAGAAAGTCGTGTTCTCTTGATCTTCCTCGGCGAGCATAATTTGGTTTTACCCTGAATAACCGTCCATGAACGAGAATAGCTCATTCCCCGATGTTGAATCTACCGGTTGATCTAAACTCGATAAAGGAAAGCTGTCTTTAGGACAAGCTTTATTTAGATCACTGAAATCAATACAGATCCGAACTCCAATGTTTTTCTTTGGCACAATGACCATCGATATCCATTAAGAATACGTTGCCTTCTTGATTATACGGCTTCTTTCATTTTTGTTAATTCCTTTTCCACTGCATTATGATGTGCCAATGCGACTCTCTGAATCCTTTGCTTGAATGGTTTTTCCTTTGGGTCGATCTTAAGATAATGACAAGCAACTTTTGGATTGATTCCTGGCATATCGCTCATTTTCCGTGCGAAAACATCAACAAAAATTTTCAATAAACATATTAAATCTTCATTTTGTTTCGATTCTAGCAGTGTTCCGACTAGGATTATTTTAGGGTCTTCTGTTGTTCATATGTTTATTTCTTGAGTAGGTTCTGCTGCAGAAAATATTGTCTTTGGATCGTCCATTGGAGCCGCATTCGGTAACTGCAATGCTGCTTCGGGAATATTCGACTCATTCCCCTTTTCTCCTGAACAACTTTCTTTTCTTTTGTTATCAAACTCCGCATGCTTGACGTAGTATTCCTGTCTTTATTTCTCGTATCGTTCCTGTTTATTTTTCTATCTTCTTTCTTTAATGATGCCCTCCTTTTGTTGATTCTGTTTCACGTCGATCTTTATGCATTCTTGGGCTTTTATTGGATCTCCCAAGATTTCTAGGATTCCCTCGGGTGATGGAAATCGGATTCGTTGATGATATATTGATGCGATTCCCTTGATCCCATGTATCCATGGTCTTCCCATAATGGCTTGGTATGGTGATATTACATCCACCACATAGAAGGTTATGACTACTACTAGACTTCGAACGTGGATCTTCAAAGTGATTTTCCCTTTTGGTTCCGAGGCCGGTCCATTAAAGCTATAGATGTTGTACGTGGAAGGGACAAGATCATCATCGGAGAACTCTATTTTTTGAAAGTCTCGTAAAACAGTATATCCACTGAACTTCCTCCATCGACAAGTGTCTTGGTGACCGCCCACTTATCCATTCTCAATGTGATGACTAGAGGATCATTGTGATATTTGCCATTACGAGGAGCATCACGGGCTTCAAAGGAGATGGGCTGCATCATCCAATCTTCCATTGGTGGTTCTATTTTGACGCTATGAATTTCTCTTCCTTCCCGATCTCGCTTATGGGTCCGAGTCATAACTTCTTTATGAAAATCATAATCTGATACATATGAATGTATGATAGAACTGTTTGTATGATTTATCAGATATTTTACTCCTGGTTCAATAATGATCTCGTGCACAACGGGTTGCTCTCCTGTATATTCAGCCTTAAGTGGTACTTCTATGAATTCGTGCATCTTGCCATTACCTATCGCATCTTGAATCACAAATTGTAAACTTCTACACCTATCAGTACTGTGACCCCGATATTGGTGGTAGGAGCAATACTCTTTGCTGGTACTGCATACGGAAGGTTGTAGTCCTATGTTCGATGGAAAGTTGACCTTGTACCCTTTCCTTACTATTTCTGTGAAGACTTGACTCATGGGTGCATTGAGTTTGGTAAAAGTTCGGTTCTCGAATCTGGCCCTGTTGATGTCCGGGGTCCATCTTTTGTATCTGTTTCCGAAATTCCTTTGCTCGCCGAAGTTTGTTTTGGTGGTACCAATTGTCTGTCATGTTGACTCTGTTGCTGGTGATATGTGCTTGATTCTGGTGCCTCAATGGGTGCCACTTCATGTATGCCTCTTGGTGCTGAACGGGTGGGGCAGCTTTCTTGGATCTCTTCTAAGCCGATATGGTGCTCTTGTAGGGATCGTAACTCATTCATCGTGTTCGGTGGAGTGTCGAACATGGCTATGAAGATTGGATC
The DNA here is from genome assembly GCA_023531435.1 of Papaver californicum. NCBI lineage: Eukaryota > Viridiplantae > Streptophyta > Magnoliopsida > Ranunculales > Papaveraceae > Papaver > Papaver californicum. Next base: position 4,693,967 of record JAJJMC010017794.1, on the reverse strand, counting down.
AGTCTTGTTTAACGCATTCGAGAAGCCAAAGATTTGCATCTCTACTGAGACTTCCCCGATCCCAAGGCACAATTTCCTCCATCTGACCACTAGTGATTTTAGAGTCTCTCTGTCTCCTCTTCAGGGCAAAAAGCTTATCGAGCCCGGGCCTGGTGCTATGGCTGTGCATGTAGGCTTTGAGAAAGGCTCGAGACAGTCCCTGAAACTGTTGATCGAGCCTTCGGGTAATGCATCGTACCAAGCTAAAAGCCTCTCCGCTTAAACTTGCAGGGAAGTATTTACACATGACCACGCCCGCGCTCTCCAGGGAAGTATTTACACATGACCACGCCCGCGCTCTCCCAGGTTAGAAGTGATAGTCGATTGGATCGAACGTGTTGTACAGCGTCTGTGCTCCCGTCAACAATGCCAATACCAGACCCAAAGGAGAATTCAGAGATTTTGACGACAAGGCCTTCAGAATACTCAGTACCATAGTTTCTTAAAACATGCTTAGTTATAAGAAGATCGCTAACTGTAACAAAATTTCTAGGACCAGCTGCAAGACGATAAATAGGTCCATATTTTTTCATCCATTTAAACAATGGAAGAGAGAAGAGTACCACCTAAAAGATCAGAAACACCAAGTATTTGCAATGGGTATACCTGAATTATCAACACTAGAATTACTACGGGATTTGTTAACGGTGTTAACAAATCTGAACAAACCCATGAACCATTGAATCTTTAGATGATTTAATGTACATTTCACTAACTTTCAAACTAATTTCATTAAACTAATTTTGTGAAAGACCAAATTTATATTTGTAAGACACTTTACCTTACTACAGCTTTGATGCAAGCTTTAGTAGTAAAAGAGACATGGTTATGGAACAAAACAACGTTCCGAGATTTATAGATATTAATATAATACTTTTATCCATTATGTCGCTCTCCTATTACGAAAGCTCATTGCATTAAGTCACTAAAAGTTAGCATCATACATTTAATCATTCTTCTGAACTCATCATATGTACTGAAAACAGAATTGGGATACAGAATAACCTACAGGAACAATCAAAGCACCTGCTCTAGTGAAGCAAGCTTCGGAATTGAGACCTTGACGGTAAAAGCGTAAAGCAATATGATCATCCACCATGCAAGGTCGAAATGAAGACTACCACATCTTTATCTTCTAATGTTGTATCGAGTTGACCACTTAGTTCCCAATCGCAGTCATTTATAAGGACTAGAACACCTGGTCTCCTGCATACATTGCCAAGAGCATAAACAATAGTTCAAATTAACTTGCTAAAAGAGAACTATAGGAAACAACTAAGATTTCGAAGATAGCAGAACTCTATTGCAATCATTTTCAGATAGTCATTTGTCATTGCCTTGTCAGAACTTACACTGAATCCCCTTTCATGAACATTTCAGGCCTCTCCTTAATTAGATTAGTACGAACCCAAGACAACAGATCCTTCATTGTTAACTGCGAAAGAAGAACCGGAAAAAAAAAAAAGCTTAATTAAGTTAAGATCTAAACATAGAAGAAGAGACTATTTCAAGTAAGTTTGGCAAATGGCAATGGTAAGAGAGGAAATCACCTTCTTTTCTTCTGATTGAACAACATCAACATTGTGGGTCTTCACTGACTCACAAAGAAGCTCGAGTCCACCACTGCAGTGGATTTAAAACGATTAAAATGTAGTGGGGCAGAACAAAAAGGTGTGAACATAGTGGGGCAGAACATAACTTCACAGAGTTGATACGTCATATCCATCGGACAAAGACTGCTAATGGTTGGAAAGATACAAATCCTAACAAAATCGGCTAAAGACTAGAAACTACTCGTAAGTTATTCAACCACCTCGCAGAAGACACAGCTTGATACGAAAATTATATTTTTCATCGTTTTCATGGTTTCATGAATTATTCAATGAAAACGAGCCAATAAGCATGGTTTGGTCAGGTATTTAAGGTTATCCTGCGATATACACCCATGAACACTTCAGACATCCAAAAATCTAGACTGAAACACTTTCCCATGGAACCATGATTCAAGCAAGTGAATACGAAATCGCGAAGAAGTATCAGACTACAGATTGTTATTCCTTTAGATTGAAACAATTGAGCTCAAAATCAAGATAAAGATTGTAAAAACCTAAGATTTGTGAGTACATTAATATACACATAACAGAAGTTTTATGCTTAGATAACCACATAAATTTGTGTAAGAAATTGAGGTTTACTTACCCGAATTCAAGAGTCAATTTCATCTTCAAAATTTGTGTTTGGAGACCGATCAAAAATTATAGCGTTTGGAAGTTTTTTTCCTTTATAAAACCCTAACTCGACTTTAAAGGGGGTGCACTCATCAAATTTTACTAGTGGAATGAATCGAATGATGGAATCGAATTCCAATTGCAATACTTTCTATCTGGGCCTGATTTATATGGACTACGGCGTAGATAGCATCGCATACATATACGTGATGTATGTGTAGTGTGTACCCCGTGGGTCATGATCTGGTAGAGGGGAGGGAAACACGTAATTGTCAAAGCTTTTTTTTTTATCGATAAAAAGTTGGGTGTTAATGAGTTTCAAAATCAGGTTGCTAGTATCGTTATTTAACGGCTTTGCCACTGTACATCACTGATATCAACGGGATCATATCTCTTATTAGCCTGTTGGGTGTATTCTGAATGAACAATACAATTTGGTAGTAATATTCGATTTCAGTTGGAAAATACAGTCAGGTGTTTAGGGTAGTATAAATGATCTAGGAGTGATAACTCCTATCAACTGAGGAAACTTTTCTATTAAATGGTGACTTTTTGACTTAGTGGGCGTAGGTAATTATCCAATCCCGAACAATTTTAAGCTATGGAATGGACTTTCGTTGTTCACACATATGTGAATTAGTAGATATCTTATTATTGGTGTTGTGGACATGCAGCCAATTTTTATAGTTATAGATTATGATCCAACTACCCTATTAGTTTATGTATGTAAGCACTGCGATGTAATCTGATCAGACTGAGTCAGAATTTGAAACAGAACATTTGTCTTCTTCAAAGAGGTGCAAGATAAAGATGGGTGGAAACAGGGACTGAGCCAGGTTTGTAAGTCTAACCACTATGGTGTTTCAATTCAAGATTCAACTCCATTGCCACGTCAGATTGAATCAATAACTATCCACTATGGTGATTCAAGTTTTGTGCCCAACCATTAGCCGCATTGTGCCCAACCATTGGGCGCAAATAGATGAACCATTAGATTTTAAATTATAAAGTTAAATATGATGGTTCAGGATTGATGCACACAACCATTGGGCGTATATAGATAAGTTGTTAGATTTTGACCCATTAAATTAAATCTGATAGTTTATGTTTGATGTGCCCAATCATTGAACGCAAAAAGTGATTTTTCCTTGCACCAAACCATTGGGCGTAACAAACTTGATTCAACTTCTCTCTCCAGCAAAATCTTGAACACTAGCTTGAATCATGAGAATAGGTCACGGTTTTCCCATCCTGAATCTTGAACTGAAGCACCATAGTGGTTAGCCTAAGAAAGAGGGTGCAAAATCTTGCACAAGTTGGATATGGGGTGCAAAATGGGCTCTCATGGGATGGATATACAAAAAAGAAGTCAAAATAGTAACAATTGTGCTTGGGAGCCAGCATGGGATGGATGTGTAACTGCGCATCCATGCTTTAAGATGGTTCCGCCCCTGGGTGAAAATATCTCCAAACACTAATAAGGATGGATTTTTCAACATATATATCTAACTGGAACTGAAACTGAAACTGATCTGCAATAGTTTGAAAAATTCCAAAATAAACAAATTCAAATTATGAGACGGTTACAAGATAAAAATATTCTGGAGGAGGGGAAAATCTAAATAGAGGAGCTCCAATATGGAGAAAGTACTGGTGCAACGTCCTCTCCAAGAAGACAATCATACTCCTGAATTTCCCACAACATCTCAAGAGATAGAGGCAATAGTGAAACCCTAACTTGAAGTTAAACAAGGTAAAGTAGTTATTGATCTTCAAAACCTTAGCACTGACTCTTACAAAAAAAAATAAACACCATATTTAACACATTATAACTACTTATGGAATCCTAAAGCGTTAAGTGTCAAAGCCAAGTGAAGGCTTAAATCAAGAGTAAAGCGTGTTGCATAAGTTCTATATTTTTCCATTACTCACTTCTTAGTTTTTTTTCTTGCATAATAGATGGTAGACAAGGAAGATGAGTTATTTTTGTTTAATGCCTTCACACTACTAAAGATATCAATAGGTTTTGTGCGGTTTTGACTCAACACATCTACTACCTCCATTTCTTTGGGGTTGAGCCTTGCCGCATAAGGATGGTTGATCAAACTCTCAGGAATGGGGTGGTTATGAAAGCTCCAGACTACTTCACTCATGAACCACACTTTCTTGATCTCGTTGTATTTAAATTGAAGCTTAAAAGGGTAACCACTCTTCTTTGTATGATGAACTCCCTTATTCCTCGCGGTATTTGGTTTATACTAAAAACCCTTCTTTGATGACTCTTGTACTCACCACTTCACTCGTAAACCATTTGAAATGAGGTGGGTCTTATTTGATTATTTTGGACTATAATGCACATCTTTTTCAATCCTTGTTCTCGAGCCCAATTCTTCGCACCTTCTTTATGTTCCCAACACTACCACAAAGTCTTAGCACAAAAGAAATTAGAAGTATTAACTATCCATAACCAAACACATTACGACAAAGTCTTAGATAATAAAAGATAAAGCACTCAAGTTAAACAAGTCCATAACTCATTCGTCCAGTACGACCAAATTTTCTTAAACATCCTCGCTAGATGATGAAGAACACCAGACCTCTTAGAACACCTTGGTTCATCAGTATAGATATGTTATTTTGCAGGATTATGTAAATCTTAAGTCGTTTGTTGTTGAACACTCAACAACTCCTCGGCGTCAATGGTACGTCTCAAGTCCTTGACCAACCACTTAGCTCGGTCGATCTATTTTCATATCACAATCACAAACTATAAATACTTGTATATAATTTCAAAAACTTATACAAAAATAAATTTAATATAGCTAGTATACGTACCATCATCATATCATTGGGAAATAAGTTACTTCTTGTGTTATTTGGCTCTTTTCCTTTCTTTGAGTCCTAAAAAAATTAAAAAAAAAAATTAGACACATTACACGACCCAAACGTAAACTAGAATACGGTTGGGAAATTTTACTTTAACGGTTGGGAGATTATTAGTCGTAAGAATGTGAAAAAAATTGAGTTTTCTGCCACTTCAGAACCACATACGGCCAGGAAAACCCAACCGAAAGACTAGTTTTCGGTTGGGAGTACGTAATTTGTTGACCGTATATATATCAGTTACGGCTGAGAGTTCATATTTTTCCAGCCGTAATGAAGTATTTACGGTTGGGAAATGTGGTCTACACTGCTGTATGCAGTTCAGAAGACAAAATTTTGAAACCCTAACTTCATCAATCTAACCAAATTATTCAATTAAAACCTAAAAAAACGGTGGATGTTTTGGTTGTTACTTAATAACAGTTTTTTGATTCGTGTTTGAACTTCTTCATTCACCAATTCTTCATTTCGTGGATCAACAACTTGGCATGATTCATATTCAGTTGATGGTGGATTCAAACCAAGTCAGCCTGATCTTGTCACTCTTAACCTTGTCATCTTGAAAATCAACGTGAAATGGAGAAGAGAGGTTTAGGTTTTGTTTTTAATAAGACGAAAAGAGAAAAATAGTAGTTTGATTCTTGATTTAGGTGTTTATTTTATTTTTTAGATTTGAATTAGATTTAGGTTATTATGGAGGAAGGTTAGTAAGGTAATAATACTAATCAAAGGGTAAATTTGATTTTTTAAAAAGATTAGGTTCCCTCATATCTATATTTAGGATATTTGATCTTATATAGTCATCAAAACCAAAAGATTGAAGCCCCAATAATATGTTTTTTTAAAGAAAAGTGTTTGTATATATGATCACGGTTTATAAGTTTTCTTATTCATGAATTTTTTTCTTTGTGTTAAATATAAATAAGTTAGGATGGACTGCATGTTATAACAAATAAAAATACTAAACAAACCGACTCTAAAAACAATATAAAAGTTGACACTTACAAAATCGTGGCCCTCCTACTAGTCCATGCGGGTGTGGGTGGGGTACATCGGGACCCACATCAATAACGTGGTTGTTGGGTTTTTTGTTGGTTTTTTTTATGTTTATTTAAAAACACTATATTTTATATATAACTAGGATTGAACCTGTGTTGTTACGGTCACTAATTCTATTTGAATGTTTTATACGAATGTATTTCACGTATTATGGTTTAAGTTAACCAACATCTTATGGCCAGTAAGGGAACACAAAAAATGCAGTGTTGTTCAATTGTCTGACACCTGACCATAGAAAGTAAATGATACTCACAAAGAAACGTATGTAAATTCTATTTTAAATTTAAAAGTTATGATATAAGTTACAAAAACAAACAATTTAGCTGAAATGTCACATGAGGATACACAACCCCTGCCTAGAAAATATATTAAGGAAAGAAACGAAATGTAACGAAATGTAAGTGTCCAATCCCCGAGACTATGAGAGTAATCAACAACATTTGAAGGTCAGCGACAAACAAATATGTTAGTCGATGTTGTTGCAACTTGAGTCAAATTTGTCAACCTACATTACACCGAAATTTGTTGTTCGAAATTATTTCTCCAAAATGAAATTTACTTACCAGTTCTAAGAAGTACGCATAAGTAGAAAAACAAAGGAACTCATTTAAACATGATATAATGGTAAGAAAATTACCTTCTATAACCATATCAAAAACCTTCTCTTCAAACGTAAACACCACATCAAAAGTACCATCAGCAGAATTCTCTTGCCAGCGTTGAGGCGCAAGTTTGACACCTATATTTCTTTTAAGCGTTGGCAATATTCCATTACGTTACTCATATAAATAATTTTCCATACATAAAATGAAGGGTATGGTGGTACATGAAAAGTTTTGTATCTTTCGAAACTAAATGCTCCCATAACGTAGCCAAGTTCAATATACCAAATGCTCTAGATGTCCATTATCTGTTGGTTCAAGCTTAACTCCATCTGATGGTCCCGGTAAGTCATGTATTCAAGCCTACATAAATACGCATACAAATGGTTATTCTTTCAGATAAAAGAATTAAACCTATATAAGTTGCACTTAGCCTAGGAAGAAGAGATTACGGAGATCATAATTAGCACAACTGGAATCATGAAGACAAAAATAAGTGTATTGGAGACACCCCTAAATTGATACCATTTCTTGTGAGGCAAATTATCAAACTGAAAATCTTACAGATTGATAATCATTTGATGCATACCCAACTCTGAAATATATGATTGCAATTGCTCGACCACCTCTGCGTTTAGAAACCTAAGACTGTTAATGGGTACCCGAATATCCGGACTCGTCCCGGAACCGAATGAATCGGTTCGGGTCCGCGTCCCAAATCTGAATCTATTAGTGATTTTGGACCCTAATGGGTAGGAACCGAATAGACCCGATAGTAAACGGTTCCAACCGGGTCCTACCTGTCGGGTACCTGCGGATAGTCGGGTAACTACTGTAAAGGGTTAATTTTATAAATTTAGATAGCAAAATTAGGTCATATATCTAGAAAAATTAGATCTCATTCAGTTCATTTATTTCTTGTCGTTTCTGAGAAGACTACTACTACTTCACTTCACTTCACCACCTGTTCGTTGTTACTAACTTACTCACTTAGTCTTTCCGACCACATGCTTCTTATCAAGGAACGGTTGTCGAAACTTAAAGCTTTTCTTTCTATTACTAAGAAAGGTAATCTTCCAAAATTGCAAAATCTGATTTATGTACTTATTTTTGAATGGCGTAACTTAATTTCTTTTCTTTCATTCAGATTCTGGTAATTATGAGTCGGAAAAGCTTGTAAGTGAACTTCGAGCCGAGCTAGAAGAAGCTAAACTGGAGCAAAAGACGGTGAGGTTAATTTATTTTATTGCTCTAATCTCTAGTGTTGTGCGTGTCAATAAGTTTCTAACTATTTTGCTATTAATCATTTAGGCACAAGAGAAAATTAAGGACCTTGAAAGGCAAAATGCAGAGCTTGAATATAGAATCATCAATCTACTTCGTGCAGTGGGGGTGTCAGATGAGAAAGTCCTTACTAGATAAGGTAGTTGTCTTCAACTCTTCCTTTATTGGTTGATTACACTTAAAAAAAATTATTTTAAAATATTCAATTATGAGTATTAGCAGGGTTTAAACATGTGTTACCCTTACCGGCATTGTCCCTTAACTTACCTTCATGTAGGCAAGATCACTGTTCAAAGGTGAGGGTTGTTATGTATGATGATCCTGCTGGCTGTCTCATCAAAGATTATTAGCTGAAGGGATTATGGGCTCTTTGCTTAACTTAATTGTGGTATCAAATAGTATAGATTCTAGAACTTCTCAACTACCTTGTTTCTAATTGCCGTTGAACAAACAAGATAAGCTATAATGAATCCCTGACTAGTATTTGTTTAGTTAAGAGAATCAGTGGGTAAATGATAGTATGGAATACCTAATTACAACTCATGATATTGCTAGTCTTTCTATACTGATATCTAGTAAGCTAGGTGATGTAGTCTATTTCCAAAACTGAGATCAATATTTTCCTTGTTGCTTAGGAAGCTGGATGTTATTGTTTACTGTTTGTCTTTTTATTTGAAATGTTTACTGGTTGTTTTCATTGGCTGACGTTGCGTTTATGTATACCTTAACTCGTTTGTGCAGGTTTACTCTTAAATTACTTGGAATTTGTGGATTGGAAGGACCTTTTCTTGTGAGTTGCATTACTAGTAAAAAAGTGATTCCTCCTGCGTGCAAGGTACCTTGAAAGGCTTGTATAGATTCTTAAATGTACACTTTTATTGAATTAGAGTTTAGAGGATTCACAAAGGTATGATTAATGTCTTATAACTGAAAAATCTTTTCTAAACTTATCCCTTGAAGATAATGAAATTATTTTATGTTTTTCGACTTTTACAGCCTTGAGCTGATGATCCCAGTTATACATGAAAACTATTCGGTTATTCTTTGCTCATTGTGATTTTATTGCTTAGAACCTTACCTATGTATATTCGGTGCTAGACAGATGTCATCTATTTAGGGGTCAAGTGACTCTTGATTTGTATATCCTTAGTGACTTTCAGATTTCGTATACCTTACCGTTTCTGATGTTATGGATTTACCTCGGAACACATCTTGTTATGATTTGCAATACCCTCGTGCTTATTGAATCATAACTAGGTTTTCCACCCTTGATCTATATGTATAACATTTTCTGTGTGACATGCTAGATACCAAGTGGTTTTTTAAACACAATGTTCACTTATGGAAAGCATGGATCCTGATGACTGAAACTAACCTAGTTCAAGGAATGACACCGATTTGTATGGACGCAACATAAATGTTACTTAAATATGTAAACCACATCTTACGTTGCTGTCAGTAACCTCATTGTGATCCGTAACATTTTAGGTATTTCAGTCTTCACTTAAACAAGTACAAGTCTGCTATACCTAAGTGGTTCATAGAAAGTGTTATTTGTTACAACATTTTAGATGTTTCAGTCTTCACTTAAACAAGTACTAGTCCCCGCTCCTCACTAGATATTTTGTGCTGCTCTTTTTTGTTTTCTCCCATGACGCGCTTCAACTTGTTTTTAATTTCTATAAGTGAAAACTTGGAGTGCAATGTTCCGCCTTGTTCCTGATTTCCCACCGGACTATAGAGGAACTGACTTGAGGAGCGGGGACTAGTTAGGGTAGTTGCAGCTGCAGAATTTTTAATGGCTGCTGGATTTGGCTTTAGAACTACTATTTTTGCTTGAAGCTCGTGGGCTTTCAATATCTTTGAATGCATTTTTATTCTCAGACTTGACCTTTCTCCAGAAATATTTACACATATTTTGTTTAGGAGTCTCTTTATGAACAACAAGCTCCTGACATTGAGTTGAATTATCAATCTTGTCTTTTGACGCTTTTGTTCTCGTCACTGAATTCTTTGGCTCAGCTTTTTCAGATTGAGAACCCCGAAGGTCTTCGATGTGTTTCACCAGCAATGAATTAGAATCTTCAAGAAGTTTTAGAAGTAGTTCCTTGTTCGAGTTCAATATATCCAATGCATCCATAAATTGTTTGGTATGTTGAATTTTTGCTTCATCTGTCATTTGCCCAGAATCAATAAACTTCTGACTCAAAAAAGCCTCGGCTGCTTCACTTAGTCTCTCTTCAAAAATAGTATGTTTTGATGTTCTTCCATAAGCTTCTTTACACTTCTTCTACAAATATGAATCTTAGATGTTCTTCTTCCATAAACTTCCCTTAGTTGTACCATCTACTGTAATTTTTCTGACTTTTGTTTATGAGTTATGCTAAGACAGGAAGTGGGTACTATGTACCGTAATTTTTCTAACTGTATATGCTTATTAAAATGAGTCTCCTTTTTACTTTCGAGTAATAGCAACTGATCCCAAATGTTTCAAACTTCAAACATCAAATTTTAGACTTTTTTTAATCATTTCTTGATAACCGATAACTACCCGGACCCGACAATTACTCGATGTTTTAAGAGGGTCCGGTTCTAGGTCCATATAATTAGGAACGGACCCCGGATCCGTTAGGACCCGCAACCGACTAAATAGGGTCCGGGTCCTATGGTACCCGGGAGGACCCGGATTCACAGACAGCCCTATAGAAACCTATTAAATTTCATAGTTATGAAGCCCAAATCCAGAAGATAGAAGAACAGGAAAAAGTAAACGCAAAAACTTTACGTAGATGCATGATAAGTGTTTCATACGGTTGAAGCTCCCCATGTTAATCTCCCTCTCGTATGATTTTCTGAACCATTGTCATGCATGTGTGTTACAACACTAAGAATGATACAAAAGGATATCACAATACACTCGAAGATTTGTTGTTTTTTCGCAATTGGAATATATGAAAGCTCAAAGGATTGCTATTTTTCGCAATTGGAATATATGCATCATAATCTCATGTAAAATATGTCAGATTTCCAAGAGTTTTATTGGATATATATCTCTTATTTGTGTGATTATCCAAATACGATAACTGTACAGTAGGTGCTCCCCTTATTGATTAAATTTTACAGTTCATTTTTTTGTTTCTAAGATTATCCTTGAATTCAACACATAAAAGATCACTTGTAATGTAAAAGGATATATCTCTGTTAGTACGAAAGAGAGCCAATGCTGGTCATACATATTGGTTTCTTCGAGTTGAGCAACAATTAAAACTACAACCATTTCATAGTGCAGTTAAGAACAACAAAGAGAGAGCCAGTTTGGTCAAATATTATATGAAGGTATAGCATTCAAGAACTCCAACCTTGGGTTATTGTACTCTTTCCATGCTTGAGAAAAAACCTTATCAAACGGATTGAAAGCATTGGCAGGAACCCTTTTTAATCTAATCCAAGGAGTCCTCCGTAGTAAAGGACACAGATCACAACCGCTCTTCACATGCCGAAAAAAGAAACCCACGGAAGATGAACCTGATATACCGGCTACACCTCTTACTAACATCCCCCTAGACACATCAAAATCAAAAGAAAAAATTGTTTAACAAACTCAGATTAAGCAAAATCCACACACTTTGTAATCTAAAACATCAATTTCAATGTAAATCTCATTCAAGTTCACCACAAAAACACTAAATTCCAAACTTAAACATCAAATTCAAAAAATCCAAAATTACATTGGGTTTTAGTAATAATTGATTGAGTCTCAGAAGTTACAAGAACCATAGTGAATCTCATTGTTGTAGGGTTTGTGTAACCAGATTGTTAAATATTTGTAGTTGATAAAGTCTTATTTCCTTTACTTTGACCAGTCAATATACACAAATTTCCCCAAAAAAGCATCAGATTAGAGAACTTGGTTCACCAATGATAACCCAAAAACTCAATTAACACAGTAAATTAAGAAATCCAGAATCAAAATTGACCCAAGAAAACAACACCAATGCTAATAACAAAGGCAAATACAATGGACAACCCTCCATGAAAACTACACCAGATAACAAATCGGCAGAAGCCCTACACACCTGAATGGAGGCATCATGAAGAGCGAGAGCGAGTGATATACCGCCAAAACCACCACCTATGATACTGACTGAACCCGTATATCGTTTTCTCTCGAGTAAACAGCAAGCACCTACAAAAAGATAGGATTCAAAACATATTAATTAGGTGGGATTTCACTGCAATAATCATCTTTAATAACTCAATAGTTTCCAGTTAATCATCTTAAAGTTGGTTTAAACCTTTTACCAAACACATTGAGAGCATCCTTAATTCATATTTCAAATATCGATATCCAAAACAGTGCTATCCACCCGAATTCTTCTTCAAGTAGGACATACAAAAAGTCTAACAAAACCATTACAACAACAAAACAACAACGAAGAGAACCATTAGAGCTAGGCAGTGTGAAGAAATAGCTTTTTTTCCTGGCAGATTACATCGGATTTGATTTGCCATAGTGATAACCTGCCATCGAATAGTACAAATAACATAACTTATTAGTTCAGGTAGAGACTATGCATGAAAAAAACAAAGGTACCTTCTTCTGAGCTCTGATGTGATATGGTAAAATATGCGGCAGAGGAAGAAACCTTCTGGAGTGGGCAATTCAACTGTGACGCCATTTCGATTCTTCTTGGGGTAGCTGTGGGAAAAAACAATCAAAATTGGGATCAGGATATCAAACAATTATATACCAAAAGTAAAATAAAATCATTAGATTTCAGTTGAACACGGAAATACAAAACTGAAATTTAAAAGTAAACTAAACTGGTCATTTAAAAATAGAACCTTTCAAAAGATGTATGCCCCTATCTGTTGGTGAAAATTTTGAAAACAAATTTTAAATTACATGGGGGAAATTTTTTCGTTCAAACTTGAGGCTAATAAACATAGTAACAGTATGAATCAAATTTGAAATGCGTAAAAAATAATAACTCGAACAAATAGCTGAGAATGGGTTGATACATAGAAAAGAATTGGAAATAAAAGTCAGAGAAATAAGGTTGGAAGGAGAATACACACCTGTGAAACTGGTGAGACTGATGATTTCTTGCAGCTGTATAAGCGATTTTATACCCACTATCCATTTAATTCGAAGTTGGGGTTTTTTTAAGTTCGATCTAATAATTCACAGTGAGATGAATGGACAATTAGAGATTAGGGTTTGTAAACGACCTCAGCATGATTTACAATACGTGGTTAAATAAGAGAACACCAAAGGGTATCACAAAGGCGTTTCTGATTCTATAATGAGTAATGGGAATTATCATTGAAATATTGTTTAGTGGAGTTCATAACGTAGAGAGAGGAAATGAAGATCTGAAAGTGAAAGGGGAGAAGAAAAGTGCCATTATTGACGATTAATGGCACGAGTAATGAACATCACGATCTGGTTCAAGTGGGACATAGAAGGGGAACCCACGTACCGTTGGATCATTTGATCTAGCTAACACGGGAAGGAAGGAGGAAAGATCACGGCCGCAAGTTGTTAAAAATGGATGTATCCTGGCCGTTGGGTGACTCACTACTGTTATGTAAGCGTAGATATATAATCCTGACCACTTTTTATCCCCACCTAAAAACGGATCCTTCAATCCTGATCACTCTTTTTCCTCCTCAGATCCCATCCCAACCGTTTTTTATCCTTGCTCAAACGAAATCCCAACCGCTCTTTAAACATACGTTGTGCTTTATATTCTTGATTTGAGAATTTTTTAGAGACATGTGGTTAAAAGTTGTATAAAGCTCGAATTCTAGAACTTCTGATCCCACCAAAGAAGATTTTAGGCCAATAAAAATCGTGGGTTTTAATTTCTTTTTGTCTGTTTTTGTTACACACCAAAATGTGTGGATTATTAAAACCTATTAGTTAAGATACAAAACGTTCGTCCAAATCCCAAATTTTTATTCTGGCTTTTGCAGCCTCTTTTACTTTCATAAACCCAAGACACCTGAAGCAACTCTTCTTCTTCCTGTATATTTCCAGTAATCGGCCCTGAAAAATTAATCTGTTTAATTAGGGTCTTTTTCTCTCTTTGCAGGTATAGATTCATAAAAGTCAGAGATATTGTCTTAGATGTTGTTTTATAAATCAACTGTAAAAGGTGTGGTTCATTTTCTTAGATCATTTTTTTGTTCAATAAATTCTTCTGTTGGTGCTAACTTTTGTGAATTGTGATTATGGGAAGTGATTTCAAGGAAGAAGTCTGGAAGCATAACATCTTCTGATGAAAAGGAACGTATGCCTTAAAAGGTCAACACGGTCGAGATTGGTCATAGCATGTGATAACAGGCCATATGATAAACGGTGTTACTGTAATATTGTAATATTGCTTCCATGAAACTTAGTTTGTAGGTAATTGCATCAAAGAATTTGGAGAGCTGCTCGATCGGGATGACCAGATTTAGGTAGTTCACACCACTTCACTCTTTTGATTTTTATCTTTTGTTTGTCTGATTTGATTCCTGTTCTTGAAATCCCCAATTCCAATTGACTAAAAAAAAAAAAAAAATTTAATTAAATTGAATCCCTAATGGATTAAAACCCTAAATTATACCTTTTAACTTGATCTTCATGCCTTCTAATAATTTTCCCATTTATGCTTTGATATGCTACACATGTTGTTGCAATCTCTTTGACAACGTGTCAGGAATCGGGTATGAAGCATTTAAGGCAGATACATATGAAGTGGATTACTACGTGAGTTGTTGTTTGCTACTATGTGAGTTTTTGCTTTTTATATACTTGGTAATCTCATAGATTATACAAAGTTGACTATTTATAAAAGATCAGTCTGTATTTACCAATGCTCTAAGTGTTATTTCCCTTTCTCATTGAATTTGCAGACAAACAAACTCAATTAAGTATCACAGGAGTAACCCTAAATCTATTTTCCATTTCGAAATTTGTCGAGGTTTTGATATTTGGGTATTTTCTATGATGATGCTAATTTCTTTAACAATGACTCACCAGTTGATATCTTCTAAGGCGACAACACCATGTTCTAATAAAAAGGTTCATCTTTTTCCTCTTATCTTTTACCTCAACTTTTTATCTTCTATATGATATATTTTTTTGAATATTTTGAATACGTGTCGAACAAAAGTTCAGGAACACCTTTTTGGTAAAAGATATCTTCCATGTTAAAGCCTTTTGTGAATGCATTTTCTCATGAAATAAATTTTTTCTTTGTATGATCATTTGATTATTTTCTTCCTTTGACACAGAAAGACATAACAGTCGGTCGCTAAGCTGGGAGGAAAGATACAATGTTATTGTGGGAACGACGCAGAGTCTAGCTTATCTACATGAAGTTATAACTTTATGAATTATACACAGAGACATTAAGTTGAGCAATGTATTGCTAGATGATAATTTGTTGGCAAAAATTACTGATTTTGGGCTTGCTAGACTCTTCCCAGAAGATAAGACTCACGTCAGCATTGTCATAGCAAGAACATTGTGAGTTCAAGCTTATTTAATTTATGTACCGTCTAGCTTATTGTCTATGCCTGTTTTAGCTAGACATGTATGGAAGAAACTTTGTGTATGCACCACTTAAGAAATTTCACATCATTGTGAGAGTGAAGTTTCCACGTTGAGTTTATTCTCACCTCTTCACCAAAATTGACCTGTCACAATTCATTTGGATTCAACGTTCCAAATAGCTTACATGTTTTCTATGTAATTTCACACTTGGTAGAGGTTACATGGCTCCTGAGTATTTTTATGGTTTTTCTTTTTCTTTTACTATTTTTATTTTTTGATTTTGATTTCATATGTGATTTTTCATATACTTATGTTTCACGGTTTGCGTCTAAATATTGCATGTAGGTGATGGGGTTTGGTGAAATCGGCTTCTTTGACTGGGGTGAACAAGAGTAGCGTCTAGCTAAAACTTTGATGCGCAGGAGATGGTGTACAATGATGTAGCTTTATTACAACAATCTTTCAATTCAAGTGAGAAATTACAAAACTTGTTAATGTTGACTTCTGCTTCGTACATTCCCATTTTTGTTTCAGAGCTTGCAGTAATCTAACATTCACAGAAGACAAAGTACTACTACTAAAAAGGACACCAACTAATACTAATAGTGATGAAGGCACTATATAGATTATATCATTAGCAGGTCAATTTTTTATTTTTTTTTGTAGAATGGACTGTGGGTATAGTTTTATCTTATTGATGACGAGGGAAAAGAAGAAAATGTTATTATTAAGGAAAAACCATAGAACTGAAGCTAGTTTTGGCTTATGTATACATATGTTAGTGATACTTACTTTCTCTTTCGGTGTAAATTGGCCAAAAATGCCAGATTTGTAAAAACTTCTCTTCAATAGGCATTTGTTTGGGCTATCTCTTTATTTTTTACCTTGAATTTCATCTTATATATAATTGTTTTGGTATTTAGATGCAGTACTATAGAGCTGAATTGTTACTCATAGTATTTTTTGGATAGTTGCATCAGTAGGTGACATAAAGAATGAGGAGTGGGTTGGTGACCAGATAGATTATATGTGCAAGGTATTTTCTTAGCATTAGCCATTAGCCTTTGTTCATCTTAAACTCAAGTCATGTATATGTAGGAGTTTGTTGGTTGCCTTTTAACAATTTTATACCTCTCCATGTATATATCACTAAAGCATTGTACAATATCTCTGGTGTACGATGTTCCATTCTGCTCATATGATGTATACCATAAAATTGTTACCGGATTGTCATTAAATATTTAATTGGTTAGAAAATATTCAAACAAGTTGACCTTCCAAATGTGTTTGGACTGGACATATGGTATAATCTTGAGCATTCAAGTCCAGATACTATCCGATAAAATATTATTAACATTAAACCCGATGAAAAGAATTTACCTTAAAAATATATTAGGAGACTTTAGTACAATAATTGTATTAAAGTTATGTAATAAACATGATAACAAATCTGAGCCCGTGTAATGTACCGGTTAAACACCTAGTAACAAAATGGATAAAGGATATAATAATGCTTTTTTTCTAATTTCTCGACCAAAAGATGCTGACATCTTCACTATGACCATTGATTAGTACCATGGTACCATCATAGGTCAAACATTTGAAACTCATTTTCCATTAAAAAAAAAAAGGAGAAATAGGATAGGATTGTTACGTACTTTGGTAGGTCTAATTAGGCGAATTAAAATGCTTAATCATTCCTTTCAAGAACAAACGAAAGTGAATCTATTCTATGCTTTATTTAAAACAGCTGGATTTCTTCTTCTCATTGATGCAATGCAACTTTAACCAACCCCATTCAGCCACTCATACCTAACTATCCCAACGGCCAACTTATGGTCATGACTTATGGCTATATCCTATATATCACTAAAATACTTAATTCAAATTTGGCAGAAATATATGAACCTAACAACGTATAGTATAATCCAATCGTGACAACAGCCCAACAAAGAAAAAAAGTAGACTCTTGGGTCAGCCAAATGCCCAAATCCATGAATATTCATTGAACTAACACTGCATATGATTGTTAGGTGTTAGCTTCAAAAAGATATAAACAAACTTGCAGGCTTGCAGCTATTAAATCAGATTTTTTAAGTTTTCTGGACGTATTTACAAAAAAATTCAATAATTTGGGTTGGGCATTCGTCGCTGCAATTTGCTGGAACAAACCAATTAGGAAAGCTCTTAAAATCAAATAATTTATGTAGTGCATATTCATACAACTCGTTGTTACATCATAGGTTTTAATTAGTGGTTCGAAACCATCAATTCAATCATCTTAAACGGAAAATGAAAAATGTTTCCTAGATGGGTCTCACATGAAAACAACGAGACCCACCTTTTAAAAAAACTTGCATGTAAAGGTCATTTTGAAGAAGTGTAAATTTACTGTCAGTTAAGAATTTTTGTTTATTTATATATCCTCCTGAATTGGTCTGATGGCTTTAATTTTTGGGTCATCTTATTTCTTGTGTATATATGAGATAGCTGTAAGTAACACTGCGCAAGACATCAAGCTAATGCTTAGCAAGAAGGATTTATATCACAAGCTCGTCGCATTCTTAAAGCAAGTTGTAACCCCATTTTGTACGATACCTAGATCATATCCACAAGTGAAGTGCGAGTACGTATAGTAGAGGAAGAAATAGAAGCTGAGATAATAAATGGGAATATAAGATATCAGTCTTAATTTATAACCAAAATTATCAAAAACGTTAAACGTGGATTAATTTCTATAGTTTAAATATGGACCAATAAAATTTGATATCTAAAATCTTTTTAAAAATCACATTCCCTATTAACTTTAATTTTAATGGTGGAGAAAATTGGTCCACAACTTAACCTTCCCCTTAGTCCACCCTAGACAGACTGCAAAATTATGTTCCCAAACATGCTTTTTAATTTTGATACTGAAATCTGATTTTTAAAACATCTGGAAAACCTGACAAGGCTAGATAGGAATCTTTGGATTTGTTTAATGATGAATCGTGAATTCCAATATTGGAGATTTCTTTGTCTTAGAGAATTTAACACGGATCAATGTGAGTTTGAAGGGTTGTTAGTTGTTACCAATAACCAAGGGCATCATTAAATAGTCTCCTTTTTATAGGTAAATTTACCAAATTATATGTTGGATTAAAGTAGTATAAATTTTGGGCTACGTTAAACTAGGTGATTATTAGCCGGTTTAAATCCGGTATATATTGATGCTCAAAAAACGAACAAATTAAATAGATTAACACTGTGCACGTGGGAACAACTAAATAAGCCTAGATGTAGTTTGTACTTAGTAGTTCTTAGAGCAACTGCAGCGGTTGGACCAGACCATCGATCAAAGACCAAATCTGTTTGGTCGTTAAAAAAAAAAACGCAACGCAAACCTGACTAAATATGATAACACGCTGGTGTAAATAAGCGTTAATTATCAAACGCTATACTACAATAACATATATTACACAGACGTTTAACTAGACAAACGTTATGTTTTTGACGTTCATCTACATTAGCGTTTTTGAATGACGCTCCTGTAATGAAGCGTTACGTACTAAAATGTCACTTTAGTAAATAGTAAATCTAAACGTTACTGCACTGAAGCGTCAAAACTAAAACGCTCGACTAAAACAGCATTTAAAAAAAAACGTTAACATAAAACAACGTTCGAAAAAAAATCGTTGGTGTACAGGAGCGTTACCATTTAAACGTTGCTGGGTAACAACGTTAACTTTAGTTAACTTTAGGTAACGTTAGTGTAGACGAGCGTGAAGAAAGGTCACGTTAGTGTGAGCGAGCGTTACAAAAAAGTCAAGCAAAGTCAAAAGTCAAACATTTCAACATAACGGCATATTAGGAGACCGTTTTCAACCAAAACGTTTTTCTTCTTAAACGTTTCAAATTTTAACGCTTTCTTAGAGCAGCTTCAATGTGTCAACGTTCATCTGCTCCGACATTTTGTCAATTAACGCTCTGAAAGAGGAACGTTCATCCCACACGCTCTTCTAGCTTGCCGTTTGTTTAAATTACGCTGTTTTAATACAACGTTTCAAAAACGCTACTCTAAATAAACGTTTTGATAGACGTTTTTCAGTAATGACGTTTGTGTTTATAAACGTCCTCGTACAATGGCGTTTTCCCAAAACGCTGTCTTACATTGGCGTCAGACTATATCTGTTTTGGTCCAGTTTCTTGACTAAACCTGATCGAATACTGTTCAATTTCTGGACCAAATACCACATTTAGTCGTCCGTTGCGGCTCACAAAATCGGACCAAAGAGCATTCCTGGTCTTTGCTCTTTGGTCTGATCGACCGCTGCAGTTGCTCTTATACCTTCCAACAAGAGGAAAGTCACAGCAAAGTGTGCCAAGCATGGTTTCAAATTAAATAAGAGAAAAAAGTTTAATTAATTGGTTGAATAATCTTTAAAATCATTTTTATAAGTTTAAAGGGCAACTAAAATAATATATTTTTCTATTATCTTAAAATTTAAAAGATACTGTTTACATAATCAAATTCGGTCATTTTATCCAAAATTTATCTTTTGAGAGAACTAATTTTTACAGTAGGTGATCAAATTACCTTTTTTAATCTTACTATAAACTTAAATAAATAAATTTTAATTTAGAGAGATACATGACAAGAGTGTGCAGTTGCCCACTCAGACTCAGGCCAGCTGGTTTTTAAGTCTAATTTAAGCTTAATTTTTGCCTCTTCTTCCCTGGGACCAGTACAAGACTACAAGTATAAGTGTATAACAGTAGTGTCAATGAGTTATAACAATCGTGTTTTGAGTTACCTTGTAATTTTGATATTTAAGTTCGTTGTTTTGCCATAAGCATTTCATTTGTTGCGAGATTCATTTAGTAAAACTACAAAATCAACCTTAAATCCCTTGCAAATTTTTGATTACACACATGAAGAAAAAAAAACTCTGGACAAAGAGACATAAAAACTATAGACCAATCCTAAGATAATCACATCTCAGTTGATAAAACCACATCAATATCTGTAACAGCAGCAACAACACTAGGCACCATTCAAATATTGAGATTGTCTAGTTTCTCTAACATGGAAGTCAAGAAAGCTATATGTTTTACAGACACGCGGCGTTCCACTTCACACTCCAGTTCGACTGCCTTTCGTAAATCTTGCATCTTTTTCTTGTCCATCTGTTTGTCGATTTCATTGTCTTGTGGTTCTGGGAAGTGTGTACTGCTACTTTCAGCAAGATGCTTCCCTTCTTTCTTGTCTTGTGGTTCTGGGCAGTGTGTCTTGTTACTAGCATCAAGTTGCTTCCATTCACGATTAACGTTGCCCACCATAGGCATATTTATCTGTTTGTATTCACTTAAGAGTTGGTAAGGAGTAGCCTCTATTGTTGGGGTGTACCTCGCTACTCTACTGCCCCAGCGTGGTCTAACATATGGAGTTTCTGATTCGAAACCTGAGCTTCCAAATTCCAATGTTGTAGGATTTTGAACACTTGCGCAAGACAGTAAGGGAAACAAACAATAGGGCATTAGATCAACAATTTACTGTGCACTAACATGTACTTTGAATAGAATAAAAGTTATCATTTCCATATACCAATTATTATGAAACGAATGGGATGAGAAATGGAGTTATTTGAAAAGAACCTCACCAAATTTAGGAGCCAAGAAGCCAGATGCAGGAGAAGGCGGTCCAAATATCACACTTTGAAAATTACCCCATGCTAGAAGCTGATTTGAGGTTGTGAAGGCAGAACCAAAACCAGAGTTACCTTAAAAACATCAGAAACAAAGTAAGACAAATTTAGAAAGGAACTTGGTTATTAGCAACAATCAAAAGAATGAAATACTAGGTGACATATGAAAACTTCAAAAGAAATTTTCTAAAAGATCCTTCATAAGCATAGCAATCGAACCATTCGGAACAACATGAAATTAAAGAAATTTTCTAAACCAAAAAGGCTTTGTCATAATTGAACACAGTAGTTGCAAATCAGCTTTATTTACAAAAAAGAATTAGTACCAGAAGTAGGAGTGTGCATCCCATTTTTAAAAAAGGATGAAACCATTTACATCCCATTTTTAAACCCGTATGAAACCAATTTCAACTCAGTCTAAACAAGATGACACCAGTTATTTCATAAAATTTATCCAACTATAGAGTATGAAGAAACCAGTTTTATCCTATTTTAAACCTAAATAAAACCAATTTCAACTACATCTAAAACAGAGTGAAACTAGTTACATCCTATTTTAAACCTGGATGATACAATTTCTATTCAATCTACAACAGGATGAAACCAATTTCATCCTATTTTAAACCTAGATGAAATAAATTTTAATTAAATATAAAACATGGTGAAACCAGTTACATCATATTTTAAACCTGAATAATACCAATTCCAATTCAATCTAAACAGGATGAAACCAGTTTCATTAATATTGAAACATGGATGAAAACAATTTGAACTCAATCTAAAACAGGGTGAAACTAGTTTCATCCTTCTTAAACATGGATGAAAATAATTTAAAAAAACAGACTATATCAGTAATACATATTCTTGTAAAACACCCAACCAAAAATATCATTTAGTTCCAATACACATATCATAATCACTGCTTACCCAAATTGAGTTCAAATTTCATCTCATAACCACATTCAATTAGCATACTATCAGAACATCATACTATCCCATAGCCACATTCAAGGTTTTAATCACAATCAGATAACATGGCTAACCTAAATTCCATCTACAATTCATTATTTCATTCAAAAACATGTTGTTGAGAAAAAAAAAATCAAAAACATGAATTAGGGTTAAGAAATTTACGGGTACTCATCTTGTGAAATTGATTGAAGGCAAAATATGAATTAGGGAATTTTAAGAACAAAAATCACTACCGATGGTGGTGGTGGTATCAATGATGGTGTTGCTGGTGTTGAGTCGTGTTGGTGACCAGGATGAAACTGAAAAGGGTTTTGACGAGGTTTTTTTGTGCAGTGGTGGTGGTGCTGGTGGATAATGTGGATGGAGAAGAAGAAGAGTTGATGGTTTCTGAAGGCGGAGAAAAAGAGGAGTTGATGGTTTGTAGTGGTGGAGAAGAAGAGCAGTTTCTGAAGGCAGAGAAGATAGGAGAATTTTTCTCCGTGGAGAAGGTGGAGAAGAAAGGTGGGATCTGTTCGATATTTTCAAGGTGGTGGGGGTGAAACTGATTTTGTGAGGTAGAAATCCTAAAGGATAGTATAGTCAGTCCGTCTATTTCACCCAGGATAATAGTTTAGCAGTCCATTTCAACCAGATTTTAAAGATTTCTGGACAATAAGTCCATTTTTTCAAAAAAGTTATGCTCGAATATTTTTGATCAAATTTGTCCTAATTAACTAAATCGATTAGACGTCGTTCATATTCACAATAACAATAGTTGGTTATAATGTTGTTGGATAAAAAATGTTCGATCAGTATGCAAGTAAATTTTTTTTGGAAAAATATCATTTCTTAATCAAGTTTTCCTTTCCAATTAACGGAGTGGAGCCTAGAGTATAAAAAAGCAAGACAACTGAAAAAAGCCGCAACTAAGCTTCTTGTGGTCATAGAGCTCCAAGACGAGTTTGTGTTATAGTATTTATTGTGGGAGGTGGAACTACATTTTGGACGACTAGGGGGTGTCAATGAATCGTGCTAAATGGTTGAAAATCAGTTATTTTTCATAATGAGAGGAGACTGAGACCTCGTCAATTTGAATCTCACTGTTGCTGCGAAAACGAATAATTTTACTCCTAAATTAAAGCATTTTATCTCATTCTCATACCACTTCCTCAATAAAAAATTTAAAAGATATATTATTATTTTTTCATTTTAACCTACAAAATCTCTTTTGATGGGACGAAGATAATATTAAACTTACAGCATGTTTGACTCAAGGAATCGTAGGTTAGATAATATAATTTCTAGGGAATGAACCCAAATTCCTTGAATCAAACAGGGCTAATCAACTTCATGCATATAATTTTATAAGTAACCCTTCTAGTTTCTTTGTAAGTGACCAATCTATTCATATATATGTATGGAAAGTCTTGGGGAAAATAAAACTTCCTCATAGAATAAAGTTGTTTGTCTAAAAATGTCTTAAAGACATTGTCCCAACTAGACAAAAAATTCTACTTTTAAACAACACATAGATCTGCATTGTAGCATGTGTAATGATCCTATGAAAACATTTGATCATCTCTTTCTAAATTATCATTATGCAAGATTTATTTGGTTGGGTGTTAATGTGAATATAAGTTTAATTGTAATGCTAATTATAGTCTTCATAGTTGGATAATGAGTTGGTCTGTTGCAGGTACTAATCAACACAATGATTCAGGTAGTAATAATGTATACATTATGCATTTGTTGATGACTATTACATGGAAAGATAGATGTGCTACTACATGGAAAGATAGATGTGCTCTTATCTTTTAAAATGTGAATCTTAATAGAAATTATTTATTGAAATAATATTAAGTCTTAGTAATCAGTGTAGTGTTACCAGATCTGATGATAATACAATAAAAAGTTTGAACATAGTGCAAGTTTAGGGATGAGATCCTCTATATTTTTTTTTTTTGACGGAAAAGATTCGAAATTTATTAGATAAATAGAGGGCTACAAAGGTCATCGTTTAACTGGGTTAGGAAATCGGAGGGTTCACTCCAAGTTTTTCCTTCCCCTTTTAAACGGGCTTCATTAGCCATAGTGTTTGCAATTTTGTTGTCTTCTCTACCTATAAAAGATAAATTATATGAAACAGATAATCTTAAAAGTTTTTTGCATTCTTTGATTAAGGTGTGACAAGACCAAGGAGTCGCCCTTGAGATACCGTTGATGTCATCAATGATATTCTTTGCGTCTCCTCGTAGCAAAATATGTCTCCAACCTTTTCCTTCTGCCCAAGAAATGGATTCTTTCAGGGCTATTGCTTCTGCCTGGTGACTAGATCCTGCTTTTGTCACCCCAGAGAACCCTGCAATGAAACCTCCGTTTGGAGCGCGTGCTACGCCTCCATATCCTGCTAGAGGGTCAGATTTTGAGTAAGAACCATCAAAATTTATAATAACGTAGCTCATGTCTGTAGTGGTCCAGAAAGAGACAAGTTTTTTTTTCAGAATTTATGGTCTTTTGAGGGTAGGTTTCTTGGTTTCCTTGAGTTTTGGGTAGGGTAGAATGATTATGGCGATTGCCGATACCTTCTATAGGTTGATTTAGGGAGTCTTGAGACCCCGGGATATGGTTGGTTTCCTTGGTGGGGATGTGATTGTTTTTTGTTTTAATGGTGGGGATGTGGTTTGTACTGGTGGGTAGGGGATTAGGTGGGGTAGTTGTTCTGGTAATGATTTGGATCACTATGTCGGGGTTGGGTTTGACTTCCTCGAAAATGATGTCACACCTATGTTTCCAGATTCTCCAGAGAATCTGGGTGATGTAGGTGATTGAAGGTTTATCATTGAAGGAGATCATGTTGTTTTGTTTGTGCCAGGATTTTATCCAGTCATTAATGCAGTTGTAGGGGAGCATGTTGTTGTATAGATTGGGCCAGAGAGTCTGCCAAATTTTCTTTGCTAGATCACAATGCATGAAGATGTGGGTACTGGTTTCAGCCTGGGAGTTGCACATAGGGCATAGTTGGTCCACAACGTCCTTGTGCTTGAAAATTTTACTCCTAACTTTTAAGGTTTGTTTTACAATTTTCCAGGTTAGGAAGTTTATTCTGTGGGGGTTCTTTATTTTCCAGATATTTTTCCATGTACCCTGGTCAACTTGAGTATGTGTGGTGAGAGGCATGTTGTCTTGGACAAGTTTTTTGTAGATTGAAGCTACCGAGAAGGTCCCATTTGTAGTGAGGTTCCAGCCCATCTCATCACGACATCCCTGGAGGATGGGAATGGTCAAGATTTCATTGTATTGGATGTCAGAGAAAAGGTTCCTAATGATAGGAATTTTCCAAGAGAGGTTTTCATGATTGATTAGCTCACTGACCCATGTCAGTCCAGAGTTTCTTTGGTTAACAGTTACTTCGTCAGTTTTCATATT
>JAJJMC010017794.1:4630537-4667865 GCA_023531435.1 Papaver californicum | reverse complement strand
AGTCCAGAGTTTCTTTGGTTAACAGTTACTTCGTCAGTTTTCATATTTTTTAACCAATTATCGTCCCAGATTCTGACCTTTGACCCGTCTCCGATGGACCAGAAGTGGTGATCCCGGATGATGTTTATACCTTTTAGGATTCCTCTCCAGATCCAGGTGTCTCTTTGGTTTTTTTGGATAGTTATGGGGTTGGAGTTGGGAAAATATCGGGCTTTCAAAACTTTTACCCAAAATTCTTTTTTATTGTGGAGGAGTCTCCAAGCCAGCTTTGTTAGCATTGCATCATTAAAAATGCTTAGGTTTTTAAACCCCAGCCCCCCTATGCTTTTTGGCCTACAAAGGGAATCCCATGCCTCCAGTGAATGCCCTCTAATGTTTCCTTTTCCAGTGTTCCAGAAATTTTGTTGGATTCTGTCCATCGAGTTTATGGATTTTTTTGGCATCTCAAGGCATCCCATCTGATAGAAAGGAAGGGTATTTATTACCGATTGAATCATGGTAGCCCTCCCAGCTTGGGAAAGCATTTTTGATTGCCATCCTTGGAGTTTTGTTGTCATGCTTTTTAGGATGGAGTCAAAGGTTAGGGTTCTGGCTTTTTTTCGGAATAAAAGGAACCCTAAGTATTTCTCGTCGTCCGTCATTCTGGGCATATCGAGCCAGGTTCCTATGGTTTCTTGGAGACCTTCCTCTATATTTTTACTGCAAAATATTCCGGACTTATTGAAATTTATGCATTGACCGCTTGATTGGCTAAATTCCTGAAGGATAGAGAGAAGATTTTTAACCTCCTCTTGTTTTGCTTCAATAAATATAAGACAATCGTCGGCAAAAAGAAGGTGAGAAACCGAGGGGCCTGAAATGGATATTTTGGTTCCGCTTAGGAAGCACATGTCATTGGCGCTGTCTATCATTTTTGACAGAGCCTCCATACAGATAATGAACATATATGGGGATAGGGGGTCCCCTTGTCTGATACCTCTAGTTGGTTTGAAAAATTTACATGGCTCTCCGTTTAGGATAATGGAGTGGTTGGGAGTCGAGATACATTGGTTTATGAGACTACACCATTTTTCGGAGAAACCCATTTTTTTCATAACCTCGAAGATAAAAGACCATTCTATCCTATCGAAGGCTTTGCTCATATCAAGTTTTATCCCTATTTTGCCAGAAATTCCTTTTTTCCTTTTCATTGCCTCCACTACTTCTTGGGCGATGATGACATTATCATGAATATTTCTGGTAGGGATGAAAGCTGATTGTGCCGGGGATATAATTCTGTTGAGGATTGGTTTCAGTCTGTCAGCTAGAATCTTAGAGATGATTTTGTAGATAGTATTGCATAGGCTGATGGGTCTGAAATCTGCTGGAGTTTGAGGGATTTTGGTTTTTGGGATAAGGGCAATGTAGGTATTGTTGATCTCTTTTAAGATGAAACCGGTAGAAAAGAACGCTTTTATGGCTTTATTGACATCCTCTCCTACGATTTCCCAATTTTTTTGGTAGAAACCAGCTTGAAAGCCGTCTGGACCAGGGGATTTCCAAGGTTTCATACTACTTAAGGCATTTTTGATTTCCTCATTAGATGGGATCCTCACAAGGTTTTCATTTTCATGTTGGGTGATGGAGGGGTTGAAGAGTTGCAGGATATTTGGGTCTATTGTGTTTTTAGTGGTGGAGCTAATCATCTCAAAGTGGGAGCTTAGAAGAGATTCCAGACCTTCCCTGTCTTTAACCCAATGGTCCTTCTTATCCTTCAGGCTGACTATATTGTTTGTTTTTTTCCGGTGGTTTGTGATTGCATGAAAGAGCTTGGTATTTCTATCCGCATCTTTGATAAAGTATTCCCTCGATTTTTGGATCCAAAAACTTTCTTGTATATCATACCATTGTTCCAGCTCCTTTTCCAGGGATTTTTGGGTTTCTATGTCATTTTCTTTGGTGCTATCTCTTAGGTGGAGGAGTTGGTTTCCTAATTTTGCTATTTTCTCTTCTAGAATGCCAAAGGAGTCCTTCTTCCATTTTTG
This sequence comes from Papaver californicum, assembly GCA_023531435.1. Classification (NCBI taxonomy): domain Eukaryota; kingdom Viridiplantae; phylum Streptophyta; class Magnoliopsida; order Ranunculales; family Papaveraceae; genus Papaver; species Papaver californicum. The sequence goes on along the minus strand of JAJJMC010017794.1, from coordinate 4,665,841 downwards.
GAGCGCTTTTTTTGGTATTTTTAAGCTTTTGGATTAGGATATAAGGATCTGAGCCGTAGGCCTTTGTGCACCAGCTTTCCGCTATTTTTGGCTTACAGGAAGCTTCTTTTTGCCAGCATTCGTAGAATTTAAAATAGGATTTTGGTTTCTTTTGGGTTAATTCAGTTTCAAGCAAGATTGGGTTATGATCCGAACCGATACAAGGAAAGCTTTGGATGATTGAGGTGGGGAACTGATTTTTTTTTTATCAAATCTATATGTGAATAACTATAAGATAAATCTAGATATTTTTTTTATCAAAAAAATCTTTACATGGTGATACATGACTTATTATTAAAGATCTTGCCGGTGTCTGCCATGGAGCAAAATGGAGTTTCTACAATGGAGAAATAATTGAGGATCATGAAGTGGAGCAACTGAAATGCGTAGCCATGCTGGATGCTGTGAAACGGGCAGTTTCTAAAATCTTAAAATGTTGAAGTTTTTATTTGATCAAATGAGTTCCAAAAGTAAAACAAGTGACTAGTAATCGGGTCTGAAATAGGTTAAGGAGTGGGTGGGACTTGAAAACCGATAGGACATAGATTGTCTCGGTCTAGAGAGAGTCAGATAAATAAATCATTTAAAGTTGATAGTTAAAGAAAGCAGCTGAAAAGTAGGAGTACTGATGAGTAAAGCTGAAAGCTTCACATCTTTGTATCATCACATGTGGGGCACGTGCACATAAAATGTAACTGTTTGGATATCAGTCGTTTTTACCTGTATATGTGGGGGCAGTGGCACTGTGACATCACTTCAGATTGTTTGGGACTAGGCCACTAGTAGGGGTTGACGAGTCTCAAGTAAAAACTACTACGCGCCCATATGGTTAGTTACGTGTCCAGATACTGAGATATGGCCGAATCTCTTTATTAGTGTATTTGTATACTTGCTATTTGTATACTTGCCAATTGCTATATATCATGAAAAGGCTCATTAGAAAACAAATATCATCATTAGTAAGTATTTATTGTTTTGGGAGTACGGACTAGTTTCCAGCAGAAATTACTAGCACTAATTTGATGAGTATTTCATGAATCAGGACATGAGGATTCCGATAGGCTATAGACCTTCCTATATCACTGAACCGCCTCTAAATCATTTTAGCACCCCTCAGGGCAACTCCTATGGTCCATAACTCAAGAAAAATCTTTATAAACATATATTTTTTTATATTTTAATATATTAAAAAAAATTAGATCGGAAGAAAAATAAAATAATAAAAAAAACCATAAATTTTGAGAGGTGATATTTAAACTTCATAAAGATATAGATAATAAATTCATCTATATAAGATATAGATATCATCATAAAGATGTAGATGATTTTGATCTTCTTCCATAGGAGTTACCCTTAGAAGTGTCGTGCTTCTTTACGTTACTTGATCACCTTCCTCGAATGTGAAGTCTAAGACTGTGCGATAACAATTAATTCCATGAAAATAAAATACTCTTCTTTATTTTCTTACAAATTTAATTTCGAAATATTATGAGTCTATATTAAGAAAAAGGTGGTCAAAATCAGATTATAAACTTAATTACTTAGAGTAAGGGCTATGGGATAGAATGTTCAAACACTCTATTCAAAATGAATGAGTGACTAGGTGAATGAGTGATTTTTACACTATAGACTAGTGAGGTAAAGAGGTTAAACGGGTGAAGTTTTCCCGTCTAGTATAATATTTCATTTGGACGTAATTACCCATCCAGATAATATATTTAGTTATGTTAGTTATAAAAACCTAGGTAGGACCCGCGTTTTAAGAATTTAATATTAGATAAGATACTTAGATGGAAAAAGTTCCTCCGTTTGACATGGACGACTAAACTTTACCCGTCTAGGATAGATTACCGGGCACTCATACGTAAGAAAGAGTGTTTGAAAGATTTTAGGTGAAAGGGGGTCCTTCCCCTACCCATAATGACATATTATTTGTCCAACTTTGATCTAACTCATTCACTTTGAATAAATATCCTCTACACATAGCCATTTTTATTAGAATTTCAGTGAAAGCCATTCCTTTCCTCCCTAAATAATTGCCTCCATAGAATATTACCCATTCCATGGAATTGTTTTATTTCTCCACTTATCAAACACAAGCTAAGTATATAACACTGGATAGGATGTTGGGCCACACTACCACCTAACAGTAAATCTTGCAATAACATTGCCCAGTAACTTATTTTCAAAGGATTTCGATTTTCCTATACTCCTTCCATCCATATTATATAGGTACAAAAAAGGAACATCTCAATTAAGAAAAAAATTGGATTTATAAAAATCTAATATTTTTTTGTACTATTTTCATTTTTTAATAAAAATTACAAACATTAAATTAGTTTTAATATAATATTATTATTATAAATAAATATATATAAAAAAATTATCTAAGAATTAGAATTATACCTAAATGGATAATCAAAAACTAAAACTATACCTATATGATTATAACGTAGGCTTGTACGGAAGGAGTATAAGCTAACCCTCGGCAAAATCTACTGTGGTAATTAGTGTCTTAAAAATTGTGGTAGTTGAGCTCGTAATCAGAAAAATAATTAATGGCTTTATTGAAAGTAACTATCATACTCTAATTTTCCCAAAATTTCTCTTCTTTTTTTTTTTGTTCGTATCTTAGTGACTCACAAAAGTCCGCCTTTGAATTTCACAAACTCACGAGTCACGAAGTCTGCATTTCAATTTTTTTGGTTCCGGTCGGACCGGTCATGAAATTACATCCGTCTATAAATACCGATTTATTCGTTGCCTAAATCTCTCACCACTTCTTCTTCATTCTTCCCTTCTCTCCCTCTCCCTCTCTCTCCAAAACAGCTCGATCGATCTAGGGTTATTTTCAAGGAATTCAAACTAATTATCAGAATTCTAAAAATGGCTTCAAATCAAAAGGATGTTGGAATTCTTGCTATGGAAATGTATTTCCCTCCTACTTGTGTTCAACAGGTGAATGATTATTACAATAAAAACATCCATCTCATTTTTAATTTGGTTTGATTTGAAAATAAAATAAAAAATGATCTCTAATTGGTTGTAATCCGAGGGTTTATCTTTCACCCTGCACGACATTATGGATATAATTGCGTCTGAAAAATTTGTTTGGTTCTTGAATCTTGAATTATTCAGCTCAATTTGTTATTTTGAGCTGAGTTTAGATGAGAATTACATTCTTAATCCTGTTATTGTGATATATCTTAGAGAAAGAATTTGTGAGTGTTAGCATTTTTAACTTTTTTTTCTATGAAGACAATTTTGAGATTATTTTTTTACAATTGTCATTTTTTAAATTAGATCAGTAAATTTTACGAGATACAGTTTTGAGGGACTGGTTCTTTATGAGGTATAATTCATGTTAACAGTGTTTGAATCTGAAAATCAGAATCTCAGATTTGGTAGAATTATGGCACGTAATTAATTTTTTTTCTTAAACTTTTTCGTTTTTATGTGGATTATGAATCATGCGAATAAGATACGCATCATTAAAGTTTTTCTTTTGTGCTCTACATGTTTGAGTCTTTAACATCTATAAGATTGGAAAAATCCAGTCTAGATCTTAAGCTTCCTTACATAGAGCCCCACCTAACCGCAGTGTGTTCTTGTTGATGTAGTTTTGTATTATCTACTATGAGTTTTAGATATTCGATACACTATTTAGCTTACCTTTTGTTTGTTTTCACCTGTAGGAAGCATTGGAGGCTCATGATGGTGCCAGTAAAGGAAAATACACCATTGGGTTGGGACAAGATTGCATGGCGTTTTGTTCGGAGTTAGAAGATGTCATTTCAATGAGGTTTGTTTTATTTGATCCCAAATGTTTGTGTTGCATACTTGGTATGAGCTTTTGTAGGAAGCCGCTCAAGTTTAGAATTGTATTTGATAGACCCCAAAAGTTATGATTATGGTATTATTAGAATGTTGAAATTATTCATTCTATGGAAATATGGACGAGATTATGTATTGGAGTCTTGTCATGCAATCCCTTGGTTTTCTAAAAATATGTCGGTATTGATAAACCCTTTTGTTTTTCTGCAGTTTGACAGCCGTTAGCTCTTTACTTGAAAAGTATGGAATTGACCCTAAGCAAATTGGACGCTTGGAAGTCGGGAGTGAGACCGTGATTGACAAGAGCAAGTCCATAAAGACCTTCCTGATGACAATCTTTGAGGTAACCTCTCAATTCATTTCACTGCATATACTTTTTATCAATCATTTATGCTTCCTAGTACTTTAAGATTTGGTCATTAACTTGATATTGGCTTTACATGGTAAAACGTGGACACTGTTTCATGTGCGCATGGCGAGTCTATAGCCAAATTCTCTATTTACACTCTATTTTATTATCATTTGTTAGTTCAAGCTATAACTTGTTGAAAGATCTTTTGGTTGGCAAAATTATGTTACTTTTACTCTTATGGGCTTGAACTTTTCATTCTCACATTGCATATCTGCCGTGTAAAACAAACAGGAATGCGATAACACTGACATTGAGGGTGTTGACTCAACAAATGCGTGCTACGGAGGAACTGCAGCTTTGTTCAACGTTGTGAATTGGGTGGAAAGTAGTTCTTGGGACGGACGTTATGGTCTTGTTGTGTGCACTGATAGTGCGGTAAGCCTTTTATTCTTGGAAAGCTGGTTGTTAGTTTCGTACATATCAGAAGCTTGTTTTTCAAGACAAAGCAGTTCAGTCACTTAATGACAGCCTCTCTTTGCTTAGGTCTACGCTGAAGGACCCGCCCGCCCCACTGGAGGAGCAGCTGCTATTGCTATGTTGATTGGTCCAGATGCACCAATTGCCTTTGAAAGCAAATACAGAGGATCTCACATGTCCCATGTCTATGATTTTTACAAACCCATCCTAGCCAGTGAATACCCGGTACGCTCTCCAATTTCCTTTATGTGCCCAATACATTATTCAGCGAGATTCTCGAGGTTTGGAAGTTCCTGATACATAAGTTCATCATCAATCTAAACCATTTCGCATTTCCTTCATTTGCAGGTTGTAGATGGAAAACTTTCACAGACTTGTTACCTTATGGCTCTCGATTCCTGCTACAAGCGCTTATGTGGCAAGTATGTTGCTACATAACTTGACAAAGTGCTCAATCATACTTAGTTTTTGGTAACTATTATTACTTTTCATTTGCTGATGGCTTTTTTGTCTCTATAGGTACGAGAAATTTCAAGGTAAGCAATTCTCGATGGATGATGCAGACTACTTTGTGTTTCATTCTCCATACAACAAGGTATAAATTTATTCTTCAGTCAGTGTGTCCGTGGTTCTTATGATTTAGAAGAGTTAAGACTTGGTTTTCTTGGAAAGCACATTTATGATCTTATTATCTTTGTCCCATTTCAGTTTAGCTATTGAAACTTATTTTACTTGGAGCTGCATTATGACAAATGTTTTCTCAATTTAAAATGCAGCTTGTGCAGAAAAGTTTTGCTCGATTGTATTTCATGGACTTCTTAAGAAATGCCAGGTTCGTATTTGTCAGATTTTTTTTTTTTTGATCGGTGTTTGTCATTATTTAAAGAGAAATATATTGATACCCCCGGTTCTAAATTCATCCAAATTGTGATGCTGAAGTGTGAAATAACTAGAAAGTTGCTTTATGATGGCCAGCTCTGTTGACGAGACTTCAAAAGAAAAGCTTGCACCATTTTCAGCTCTATCTGGTGAAGAGAGCTACGCAAGTCGGGATCTTGAGAAGGTAAAACCTAGCAGAACATCATAGCCTCATCCTGATTTGTTGATTTACTATCGATTTGGGAAGATTGTTTTGTTTGTGTGGTGATTTTATTGGTTATATGTAACAGACATCCCAAACTGTTGCCAAGAATCTTTATGCTGAAAAGGTTGGACCTACCACTTTGTTACCCAAACAAGTTGGTAATATGTACACTGCATCACTCTATGCGGCATTTGCTTCTCTTCTTCACAACAAAAATAGCTCACTGGTAAAATATCTTTAACATTTCTGTTTACCCATATGTTTGACTTGGCTACTAAAATGTGATGCGATCAGTGTTTTTCGGTGATTTTTAAAATATTATCGCTTATATTTTTGTACAGGATGGTAAACGTGTAATAATGTTCTCTTATGGAAGTGGTTTAAGTTCCACAATGTTCTCATTCCGAATGAGGGAAGGTTCACATCCATTCAGCTTGTCAAACATTGCAACTGTAATGGATGTCGCGAACAAGTTGGAGTCGAGACATGAGGTAATTCTTTGGTTCTTTTGTTTATCATCTGGGATGAAAGTTTCTTGGAGGGCATAATAATTTAAGAAAGATGCCTTGTTTTGAACCCTATAAATGAAATCAATTTCCTACAGTAGCCGTAAGTGTTTATCAAATATATCCTTGTGGAAGTAAAAGTTATCGTCCAGCATGGTAATTTTGTTTGTTTTATTTTTTGGAACATAGGATCTGATTAGCATGTTTTTTTAACCTCGACTCTTTTAAGACCTAAGAATAAGTTTCCTCGAGTTTAAACCATTCATGTCCACTTTTTGTAACCTTAGTTTTTTCTTTCTTTCAGGTTACTCCTGAAAAATTCGTCGAAACCATGCAACTCATGGAGCATAGGTATGGAGGGAAAGACTTCGTAACGAGTAAGGACACAAGCCTTTTAACTTCAGGCACATACTATCTTACCGAAGTTGACTCCATGTATCGCAGATTCTACTCCAAGAAGTCAAGTGCTGCAGTGCAAAATGGTCACTGAAAATGGTGAAAGAGGCAACAGAATAGCTGCCGCAGATTTGCTTTGTATTTTCATTGTTGTTGTTAGTGCTTTAGAATAATTCTTATTATGATTTGTACAAGTTAAATTATTCCAAACCTGTGGTTCGCCTATTAGCCATTGTAATGGATTCATCTCCTCTCAGCATATCCATCAGGTATTCAAGTGTTATGCTTCAAAAATAAAAAAATAAAAAGTGAAAAATTTCAAGTGTTACTGTGCCTCTCTCTCCCTGAAGTACCAGTTGGAGGCCTAGGCAAGGATTAAACTCTATACTCTATAGTCATGGATATTGGATAACATCTTGATCGTCTTGCACCAATGGTCCAATGCATCCAGTGGTAATTCAAGGCCCAACACATTTTCCTCTGCAAGGTTCCATGCAACCAAGCCATTCTTTTGGTACCTGCGTTCTGTGGAGCTCAGTGCCCTCCGTTTCTGAAAATTTATCCCTTCATGACCAGGTGTGAAGCTTACATCACTGCCAGTTCATTCTAACTGAGATGCACAAACATTAAAATGCTCATCTTAGTATTCCTCTGTTTTGGATGGAATCAAGAATGCAACCGGAAAGGTAAGTAGTGCGTGAATGTAAGAAAACGCAAGCGTGTAAACCACAGGGAAGCTGTAATATAGCTTGTTCGATTGGTATCCAAATTGAGACTTTCCAATTGAGAAACCACAGAGACTTCCCAACTGAGAATAACTTTATCCACGTGGAACCTCGTCCTCGAATATGTCCAAATCAAGGCTGTTCCTGACCTGTGACTAATGTGAAACTTGCTGGACTTGAGCTGCACCTTCACATATTAGAGTCCTGGTAGGACTTGTCACTAGGCATGCCGCCTCGAGTCTCACTGGTGACTACATTTGAATCATACCGTTATATCTGAATAATAAAGTATTAAATACTAGTATGTAGTAGAAATTTTCTGAATTACCTTCGAGTTAGATGAGTGAGCCGAGTTAGATCTCGAATCAGACATCAAAAAAAGAGAAAAAACAAACGATTCGATTTCAACGGTTATTTTTTTTCTGACTCAGATTACTCGTCTGGATCTGACTCATCTAAATCTAACTCATTACATCTGACTTAAAAATAATAAAATAATAAAGTTATAGAAGAAAAAAATATTCAAGTCAGATATGTGCCCAACGAGTCAAGTACAAAATGATACCTGACTCAAATAGTTCTGAACCAGATGTATGAGCCGAATCAGACATCAGAAAAATAAAAAAATAAACTTGATGTAAATCTAAATCCGACTCATTTTTTATACCTGAATTATATATTATTAAATAGTATGGAGTAGAAATTTTCTGAATTACTCCCGAGTCAGATGGGTGAATCAAGTTAGACCTAGAATCAGACATCAACAAAAGAGAACAAACAATGTGATTCTAAGTCGGATCCAAAGATTCCAAACAAGGGGAATTTAGGCTCAGGCATTATTCTTACTGTCAGATCCAAAATATTTTTTCAGTTTCCGTGACACCCATAATTATTTGAAATTATGAAAAATATCTGAATAACTCGTTATGCATCATATTTTTTCAGGGGTATAATTGGTAACCAAACTATAATATAACATATCTAAAAATCCATGCCTTGGAATTTTACAAATTTTATTTCGTTGGAAAGCTTTTAAAGAGATCTACACAACGAGTACAAACAACAATATCAAATTTAGAATTTTTACGAAAAAATCGGAGGTGTTTGTCTTTTTAGGCACAAATTTTAAAAAATGGATACATAGTCATTATGCAGCCACCACAAAAGATGCATAATACATTATGCAACCACCAAAACACATTACAACCATATTTTGGTTTATGCATCCATTAATTTGCCGTTGCAACCACTAAAACGATGTATACGCCTAAAAAAATCATTCCAACGAATAAAAGGATGCATAGCGAATTATGCAACCACCACAAATGATGCATAATACATTGTGCAGCTATATTTTGATTCATGCATCCACTAATTTGGTTATGCAACCACTAATTAAAACAGTATATATGCCTCGAAAATAACATTCCAAAAACAAAAAAGATGCATAAATGCAATTTTATGCAGTCATTTTTGTAGCTGCATAACAGATTATGAAGCCATTTTTTGGTTGATAAAAGCACTAAAAACAAAATGGATGCATAATGCAATATGCTGCCATTTTCTCGACTGCATAACAGATTATGCAGCCATTTTCTCGACTGCATAACAGGTTATGTAGTCATTTTTGTAGCTGCATAACAAATTATGCAATCATTTTTTGGTTGATAACAGTGCTAAAAACAAAATTGATGCATAATGCAACATGCTGCCATTTTCTCGACTACATAACAGATTATGCAGCCTTTTCTGTAGCTGCATAAAAATTTATGCAGCCATTTTCTCGACTGCATAACAGGTTATACAATCATTTTTGTAGCTGCATAACAAATTATGCAATCATTTTTTGGTTGATAACAGTGCTAAAAACAAAATGGATGCTTAATGCAATATGCTGCCATATTCTCGACTGCACAACAAATTATGCAGCCTTTTTATAGCTGCATAATGGATTATGTAGCTATTTTCTCGACTGTATAAAAGGTTATGCAAGCATTTTGGTAGCTGCATAACAGATTATGCAACTATTTTTTTGTTGATAACAGTGAAAAAACAATAAAGAAGAATAATCAAGCACATACATAAACCATTCAATTTTGTCAACTGAAAGATATAAATGAGTAGTTGACAAGGTTAACAACCTGAGAGACGCCTCAAAGAACATATCGGAAACTACACTCCAGGTAATAGAACAATCAAAAGTTGCTCCGCCAAGACAATGCAAAAGTATTCTGTACCATGAAACCTGCACTTACGAAAAATAACAATCCCTATACTCATGACATTTTACACTATGTTGTTAATGTATACAATCATATCGGAAACTATATAAAGAAGTAATGATGAATAACATAGGACCAACTGACATTTTATAGTATTCACAATCTGCTCACCTAAACTGGTCAACATGCCTAAATCAAGGCTAACGCCTTTTTGAACACTCCATGTTACTCTTTATACTCGGTTTGTTAGCTATTGCACAAAAGAGCCTTCATTTTCTCGTCATCTGTAATTTTTAAAGCTTCCACACCCATAATCTCTGAAATTTGAGCAAATGCATCTAAAAGGAAAACGACTAAAATATGACCACCATAAAATAAAATTAAAAAAAGAAAGAAAAAAAAGCTGAAATATGTTCTCAGACCTGAACTGTTTTATAAGAATTGAAACTAATACAGATTCAGATGATCAACTTGCAAAATCTAAGATAATAAAGTAAGAAGAAAGAGATGATTACGTACCTTAAAATCTTCTATGAATTTTTGATTCGAAGCTAGTTGTCGATCCATCTCCAGTTCTCTGATTCGAATTAAAAAAAAATTAATCTTTATTTCCAAACTCAGAAAAACTATGAACCCAGAAAGAGAAGAACAAAAAACAAAAAGACGAAGAAGGAATAGAAACGAAAATAGAATTTTGAAAAATTTGGATTTATGAGGAATATTCACCGAAGAAATGGAAGAAATGGATGTGACGGTGAAGTTTTTTCAACGTAGATTTGTCGGCAAATTTTTTTGGAAAAATGCATCTGACAGTAGATTTCACTCCAAACAAACAACGACTAAGCCCAATTCAGAACCATCCAGTCGTCATCGTGCGTCGTCTCTGAACAGACTGAACTGAACTAACCACCTCTCTTCTGTTTCTGTATGTTTCCGCAATTCTATGTAACATAACTCAGCAACTGACACGTGACAGATCATCAATATATTATCAAATCATAGATCTGATCTAACGGACATATATTAATATGTGGGCCCTACAGTTCATAGAAGAAGAATGACTCTTTAACTGCTGCATAGATTCATATCGTTCAGACTTTGATACTCTCCAATCCGAGTTACAGCTGAATCAGAACTCAGGACCAAATTATCAGAATTCGAGTTAGAATTTGATTCAGAAAATTGATTGAAAAAAATTCTTAATCTTGTCTGTTATATATAGTACAAAGAGTGTTAATGAGTGAAGTACTAATAGCTCAAGAAATTTAGGGTTTGATTTTTGAGTAGTAGTATTCTGAGTGAAATTTCTGGAGTTATGGAGCTTTATACGAAATGGGTTCGAAGGAATAAAGATTATGTTCATTCTATGGAGTCACTCGCCAATGTAATCTCTCTGTCTCACTCTCTCTCTCTTTCTCTCTACTTCTCTTCTTATCTTGATTAAAATTTCTAGCTTTTGTTTGTTATAACTATGTTCGATTAGGGTTTATGAAGTTTGAATATAGGGTAAAGGAGTTGTTTTTAAGTGTTATTTCATTGGAAAAAGGAGTAATTTTTAAGGGTTTATATTTAATTGGGTATGTTGAAATGTACAGGGATTGACATGGCTACTTCCAGAACGCTTCTCTGAGACTGAGATAGGACCTGAAGCAGGTTTTGTGAAACTTTGGTAACAGTTGCTTCTTCCAGTAAAACTGTTTAACTACAGGTTTTATTTGGGTGTTTTTTTTGTATTGAGAAAGTTGAAATTTTTTGCTGCAGTTACTGCTTTTTTGGGTATAATCACTTCTATGAATGAACATATTATCGATTCGGATCCATTTCAACGTCGAATGGGCTCTACGGAAGAGTCATCATCATCATCATCATCGTTCCCTTGGTCACTTGGGATATCGGTTCTCAAGGACTTGGAAACATTGGTGGAAGTCATGGCTCAACATTTCTATGTAGATGATAAGAAATGGAATTTCCTAGCTGTCACTGAGGCTACCAAGTGAGCTACATTTGATTGGAATTGTGTTTGTTGTTTTAAGAGATGAATTTTTGGTTGTCTAAGCATTGGGTGTTTGATTTGATTCAGGTTTTTAGTTAGGTTAGCTTTGTTTCGAGATAGTGGGTATAAAATGGTATTAAGTGGAGGGGAGATATCTAATGTTGATAAGAGACCTGAGGCGTCGAATTCTGGTCACAAAATGGGGAATTCTGTGAGACGAGATCATTTTGGGCGTGACCCACGGAGTCTTGAAGGAAGGGCGTTGTCAGCGTTGAGCAAGTTTGGAGAAGAGGCTAGAATGATTTCTGAACCTAAGTGGTTAAACAGGTTTCAGAACCGCCATGATCCTACAATGGAATTTCCACGTAATACATTCTTTCTTATGAAATTTTTTAGACTGGCTAAGATAGATGAAGATAGTTGAATGATTCTTGTAAATTTACGCTGCTTGTATGTTCTTGCAGCTCCTGTGCCCAAGAAACCTACACTTTCTAAAATTTGGTCTGAGAAGGGAGTTCATGGGGTTTTGTTTCTCACGGCTGAGGTGTTGCATATGAGTAGACCACTAATTTATGTTTTACTTATGAGGAAGTATGGAGTTCGGTCATGGTTACCTTGGTTGCTTTCTCTCTCTGTAGATCTGACTGGAATGAGCTTACTTTCTCATGTTAGACATTCTGGATATAGTACATATGGAGGAAGTTCTTCTTTTTCAGCATCTGAAAAGGATGAGGTGACTATTTTTAGCTTCTTACTTTGTTGGAGGCCTTTCCTCTGAACTGTTGTCATGAATTCGTGATATACAGATTCCTATCTCGATTGTTTAAAATCTGTTTACGTCCAATGTGTCTTGACATAGATAAAAAGGCGAAAGATGTTGTTGGCATTTTACCTCATGAGAGATCCATTTTTTAGCCGGTACACACGGTAATGATTTAAACTACTGTTGAATTGAATAAATTCATTGAAAGAAGATGTATGCTGTTTCCTGCATTTTCTTTAAAATCTTGCATTTGATGATATTTCAGGAAAAGACTTGACACAGTTGAGAGAATATCGGAACCTATCCCAATAATTGGGTTTCTTACAGGTACTTTTAGTGTTCACCGTTTAAGTCTCTTACACTTCATTGCTCATTTCATATTAGGTTATTGTGCCTCTTGTTTATGAAATTAATATTCCTAACTTGTTGTACTCGTGCAGCTAAAATTATTGAGCTTGTTATTGGAGCTCAAACTCGGTATACTTATATGTCTGGATCATAATGAAGACCTGGTGGCTTCACGCTGTTGTTTCTTCAAATCATGCTCTGTGGTGCAGTAATTCATCCATTTGTAGAATAAATTCACTTTACATTTCTTATGTTTTTTAAAATTTAGTACATTTGGCTGTATCAACTTTACCAGATATAACGTATAAAATAAGGCTGGCTCAGATAACAATGAATCAATTGTTTTGTCAAGTGTTGTTACCCTTTTGTTTACTCCATTCCTATGTCATGTGATAATCTTTCCGTGATTCATTTTTATCGTTCAAGTGTGTGCTTCATGTCATGATTCATGTCTTTATCTTTGCGTGTCTGCTTGGCTTGAATATTTTATTACCTGCTACATGCCAAGAGCCATATAAGTTATTAAGATAAGATATGAAGCATCTGTAAAAGAACCTAAATGCAGACAATATCATTATTACTTTAAGCATGTTTGTTAGAGGAACTAAGAACTACAAGTTTAAGCGCAGAATGTGATGCAAAAAGAGAATCTCTGAGAACTGTTTCAACAGGATGAAACTACATGCACAGGTAGAAGGTTCATCAATTATTTTGTTAGTTACTGGGTATTATGAGGGATCTATCACCTTAATATTATCTGATAGTGTTTTGGATTTTCGCTGCTTTATGTGTTTGTACGTTTAAATAATCTGAAAAATAGAATCTGTTTTAGGTAATAAGGGTATTCTTTTATTGCATATGTTGATACTATGTTATTAGCTGTTGGGCTATAAGATCCTAGTTTTCGGCTATGCATTCAGGTCAAGATGATCTTCTGAACAAATAATGGCGCAAAGTGGCGCAGCTGTAAATGTTACATTGTGGTAGCTGCTGTCTTTGTTGAGTATAGTGTATATTGAAGTGGAAGCTGGCCGTCAATTAGTAAAAGAAATTCTGAAGAAAATGTGTATTATGGCACCTTAATTGTCTAGACTACTTGAGAGAAACATTGGTATTACCCGCATATCTCCATCAGACCACTAATATTAAAGGGTTCATGCTTGACCATGCAAGTGCAAGTAGCAGTCATTGATGTAAGATATGCAATTGAATTGGACTGACTGTAAAAGCCTCTTCTTTCTGTATAAACTATAAATTTTCTTCTCGACTTGGGCTTGACCAAAAAGTTTCTTCCATCCCATTAGGCCAGATCCTATACACCCTCTCAAATAGCTTTGTTTGTCTAGCCGGGTGGCTGGACAAACGAGGTACGCCACTATGGAAAATGCTTTGAGCAGCTGGTTCTTTGTCAAGCGAGCCGCTAACGGCTACTTTCAGGCAGCAGCCGGATTCAGGCAAAAACGGCCAAATTTCCTTCTTCTATATATATACCCAACAATTTCTTTCAACCCACACCATTCTTTACCTATTTTTACAATCAATTCACAGATTTCTTAGACTATCTAACTTTTAACTCACAGTTGATGGATTGTTCTAATGATGAAGCTAAATTTATTATGGATCAGTTTAAAACACAACAAGAAACTTATGTTCGGGCGTTGAAACAAATGGAAGTTGAGTCTGAGGAAGACAGAGAACTTACCAACCTTATGATAGCAACAGAATCATCAGGGCAGATACCAAGAGCTCCTGAGCCAAAAGAAGTATTTACAAAAAGATATGCGTATCATGATTGGAAGAGTGGCACCTGAAGCTGATGCACGATCATTTTGATCACTACACACGATTTTGCCACGTTTTTATTTTTCATGGTGCAACTTATATGTCAATTGCAAACTTTGGAACTGAAGTTATCCGTTGCTAAATAAAAATATGCGTTGCTTTATTTCCTAATATCCCAAAATAATTAAGCAACGTATTTGCAACATTTAAATTAGAAAAAATTGTGGTATTTTTGTAAATTATATATTTTTAAGGATATTTATGACTGAAGATATTTTTGGTTTTTGATTTAGATTTTAAATCAAAATAATCTTAGACAATCAATCTCCCTCTCTTTTTTCTCCTAACAATCAATTTCCCTCTTTTTTTTTTCTCCTAACAATCAATTTCCCTCCCAAACTTGAGTTATGAAATCTTTCCCCCCAAAAAACTAGCCACTAACAAATTTACTTCTACTTTATTTAGCAATAAAATAAAATTTACTTCTAATCATTAACACATTTAATACTATCTCATTACTTTTAATTATCAACTCATTCATTTATACTTCACTTATTTCTAATCATTTATTTCTATTTCATTTACTATCCCCAATTGTATTTCCCCCCATTAATAACTATCAAAGTTAAAAACTCATCTATTTTCCAAACACGTTTCAAGACACGCTTCTCTCTTTTTCCTCACTCTTTCTCGCGTCCCCCCCCTTTCCGTCGAGAAGCCAGAGAAGAAGAACCCTAGTTCTCCCTAGTTCTTCAACATCTTATTCTCTTAAGATTTCAACATCATAACCCTCTACAAAACTTTAACCTTTACATATCATCAAAGCCCCTATTTCAGTCGAGAAGAAGAACCCTAGTTCTTCAACCAGAAAAAATCTAAAATCTCTCATGATTTCAGCACCAAAAACTAAAATCAAAACCCATTAGTCTTTAATCTTTACATCTTATCAAAACCCCTCCTTCAGTCATAAACCCTAATTTTTCGTAACCTTAAGCATTTTTTCCTGAAATCCAAACAAACAATCGGCTGGTTGTAGTAGAAATTTAAATTTGTTGATTTTATCAGGTATAAACCCTTATCTTAATTTCAGTTTTGATGAGTAGGTTTTTCCTGTTTTTGGAAGTTGTTTGAAGTCTCTTGAGTGGTTAATGAAGCATGAACTTTGAATATCAGATGCTCTTTTCTGAGATTTGATTTATATTTTTTTTTCTCTTTAGATCTGATTTACTTGTTGTATGAGTAGTTAATGGTTGTATAGATGTTTTTAAATGAAGATAGCATAGAGTTTGGTTATTGTTTATATCAGATTTGAGTTTTGGTTGTTATTTAAATGATGATTTTGTTTTATTTTGACAATTTTTCTTTACTCTTTTACAATGAAGCAGCAGGTGAAGAACTGTTAAGAATTTCTGAACAAGAAGAAGACTGCTGCAACTTCTTAAGGGTACATTTTCACAAACCCTAACTCTATTTCTCTTCTTTGTTGTTATATAGATTTTCAATTTTTGTTCTTATTTGAGGTTTTTGTTCTTAATCGGTTTTTTCTTTGTTTTATCTCATATTTGTCATTCTTTGTTGTAAAAATGGTGTGCTTTGTAGCTGTTTGTTTATTTGAAAATCTGATTGCTCTAATTCTGTAGCTGATTGAGTTTCTGTTTTGTCAACATGTTGTAGCTTGATTGAATGGTAGTTTGTTTTTATGATATGCATTGATACCTATTTGTTTTAGTTTCAATGGGTTTAAACAAATTTGAAAGTAGTTCTTAAGGAATAACGCTGAATGTTTCAATATCAAGACATTGATTAACTTATTTAATACTGTAATCAAAGATTTGACTTTAAGAGAATCTCCGTTTGTGTCTAGTAATCCACAAAAGTACAACTCAATTTCAAGCTTCTGACAAATGATTGCTTAAGTCTTTGTTTGCGTCTAGCGATCTTCGTTTACGTCTGTAGCTGTTTGCGTTTCTGTTTTGCCACCATGCGTTGTGGGCTTGTAGCTTGATTGAATTGTAGTTTGTTGTTATAAGTATGTCACATTGTTTCATTTTTTATTGTAGTTTACTGGGTTGTGAGAAAGATTGTTTATATTGCATTGATCGACAGTTTTTTTTCTTAATGTAGAATGTCGCAACATTGTGATAAAGGTTGGATGACCGAAGATAGGTTTATAGTCAAAGAGACTAAAGAAGGACCAAAAGTTACAAAAGAGCTAAAGTATTGAGATACTTCGCACTTGCTCCAAGACTGAAGAGGTTGTATACTGTATCATGGATAGCACACGACATGACCTGGCAGAAGTAAGGAGTAATATCTTGCTTGTGATCTTTTTGGGGTTCTTTTGCGCTGTGAGGATAAAATGGACAGAAGCATAGTAAACCAGTTGGCATCTAACATTAGTATTTTGTTATTTCAGTCCTTTTTTTTTATTTTAATTTTTTGCACAATAGGTACAGATTGGACACAAGCATATGGCAAATATAACTTGGTCACATATTAAAATTTGCTTGTTTGTCCTTTTTTGTTATTTCAGCCTTACTTGTTCACGCAACGAGGATAGGTTCTTTTGGGGTCTGTAAAATGCCTATATGCTTAATATAATTTATTTTGTTTAATTTGGTGTTCACCAAAACCTTTTTAACTCCGCTAATGCTTGCATTGCTGGTCCCATGCCCGGATAAAGGAGGAGGGAGAAGGATCGATTTATACTTCAGTATTCACTAACTACCCCTATTTTCTTTTTTAATTTTAGGTGGTTGCTGGACTTGAAGCTGATCTGGTTAGCTACTACATTGTTAAGCAATTGCCAGCCAGATTTTATGCCGCAAGCGAGGAGAACACTTTGAGGAAGCAATCAGCTAAGTAATCTCCCCATGATTTTTGTGATTCAGGTACAAATCTGATTGCACCTATTATTAAACTTGAAGAAGTTGTTACTGCTGGTGAAAAAGAAGATGTTCTTCTCGATCTATATGTTTCTTAATCTGTTGTCTGTTTTGATTCATAGACGATGGAAACAATCTGGGGTGTTGTTAGTATATGGAGTAAAAGGGTGGGAGAAGCTACAAAGAAAGGTGAAGATCTTGCTGGGAATGTTTTGCAACATTTGTAAGTTTTTGTGAGAGAGATGTTTTAGCTGGAGCATATTATGCTGTGTGGAATGCAAACTGGCTTTGAAACTAAGTGTTCTCTTTTTGAATTCCAGGCCTTTGCAACTCAAGGCTTGGTTGGCCATTATATTCAGAAGATGTCATTGCTTGTGTGCAATCATACCTAGGTATAACAAAGCATGTTATTAACTATCACTCTGCAAGGAAACCAATTTCATATCTGCAGTTGAACCACTATAATTCTCTGAGCCCTGTATATATTGCTTTATAATTTGACTCATATCTAATAGGTATGTTGATGAAAAGCCAACATCTGCCATCTCAGCATACGTGGGTTTAGCTCCACGAGGGGATGCTGGATCATGGCAAACAGAATTCAAGGTAATCTATCTAAGTCTTTTAAGTTTCGACGAGTTATTCTACTTGTTCATGCTACGCTAATATCTGAAAACTTAACACTATGCGAAAGAGTTGAGTCGAGATGTTACACCAGAGAAGGTAGATATGTTTGCCTAAACTATATCAAATTTGCAGCTTGTAGAATACCCATTTGTGTTGTGATCTTGTCACGTATCTTCAGTTTGCTATTGTTTTTCTTTATATCTTGTTCTTGTCTGTCGAGTAATTTGGGTTAAAGGTCAGTTGGTATTCTCAAATGTCAGAATTCGAGTTGAAATTCACTTCATTCAAAGGTCAGTTGGTATTCTCAAAGTGTTTTTACTGTAATTTTGGGGATAAGTGCTGTTCTTATTTTGAACTCTTATTCTGAATTAGAGTTTCGTTTTAAGTACTTTGATTCTTTGGATTGAATTACATTGCTAGTATATTCTTCTCCTTGCTACTTATTTACCTATACCATGTTTAGATAGATCCGAATTTTTATTATAGACCTTTTCAAAGACTCACCAACTGAAGCAGCAGCAGCAGTAGTAGTTTGACAATTGCGAAATGGAGTGATAAAGATGAACTTGTTTTGTGTAGATCATCATAAAATGGGGCAGTAAAGAAGCCCTGGTTAAACAATCAAAGCTCGATGGTATAAACTGTAAACAGGACTTCTAGTTGTCTAGTGTTACAATTTACAAAGTTTAAGAACCTCTGTAGGTGTTATTGCAATATGCTTACTGTCAATGGCTTCTTTTGGTTTGAGATATCTGTTACCTTTGCCGCTAGTGGCACGTAATGGTGTATATTTATCTAGTCATTGGATGCTTGCTAGATTGTATTGTATGAATGGCCTTATTGCGAATATTATTTGAAATAGGGTGGTCTCATACATTTGTTGTTTGAGTGGAACTAGAGGGTCGTACGAACTCTAATACTTTTTGGATATTTTGTTTATTATCCTTCAAGCTGAAATTGGTTTATTTATATGCAGCTGAAAATGGTGACAAATAGGGTAATTAAAGTACTGAATGGGTGCTATGGCAGGCCAATGCCTGCCATCTCTGGGTCGTGTTAAACTTACGGGTCTGATAGCCTCGGAAGGTCTTCCTTCTGATACATACAAAGTTTCTGTTCCAACGTTGTCCCAGTTGTTAACTCAGTTTTCCACAGTAATCATTCAACTTCCAGCTAGTGATGGAGCCCTTGTAAGATATGGTTTGGAATCTGCTCACTTGTACTTCCATCAAAAAGCTTCGTATCCCAATGCACAAATTGTACATAACCATGACTCCCGAGACTGGTGCAGGACATCTGGTTACTATGCAGAACCTCAACTGTGCCTAGAAACGTATGATTTCAGACCAGGTCTCACACCAACAGAGCCTAACAACACAATGGAATACCCTCCGGCTGGTTTGCTAGATATGTTTCCATTGATTGCAAGAGTTACTAGAAATGTTTTGGATGCCATTACCTTTTCATTGAACTTGCATAGCTCTGCATTTAACGGAATATTTGATAATGTTCCGCTGAGAAATAGGGAAATTTCATCATCAGTTTTATCTGTCTGCTGTTACTCAAGCAGGCAAACATTTCAAGGACAACAACATGGTTTCACAACACAGGATGATGGTCAGTTGGTTATGTTTTCTGATCATGAGCATCAAGTCGATAAGGTTTAATAACTCTCGTGAAGTCAGACAAAACAGGTTTACATATAAGGGACATTCATGGCAATTGGATGCTTGTGGACGCAGATCTTGGTCCTCAAGAAGCCATAGTCTACCCTGGACTCGCGCTGTACCATGCCACTGCCGGGTATGTCACTCCTGTGACACACCGGATAGATACTGGTATTCTGCATGGCTATGGACGCTGTTCTCTAGCTTTCAAACTCATGCCTAAGTCCATGGCAAGTCTAAGTGGTTCGGAGATGAGTGCAGCAGGTCACGGTGTTGAACCTCAGTTTCAGATTCCAATACTTGTGGATGACTTCATGCAGAGAACGCACCCAATTGACCAACTTCATAACAGGCACAGCTTCCAAAATTACAATTTTCCCGTAGCTCAAGAGGGTAATGTCAGCGTTGTTCATATTTTTAATCTCGTTTGATATTTTTATGTATCTTTGGTCTGCTTACAAAAATGACATATTATATATGTATGCAATTCTGACATCAGTTTTTACCTTTTAATTCCAGGTTTGTTGGTATTGGTGCTCTCCGTGTTCATGCGTTATTCCAAGCAGCAAAGAAAAAGGTCAGTCTCGATCTTAATAGTTGAACGTAAAGAATCCTCAATACTGAAGAGAATTCTTGGTAATCACCTAAGGTTCTAGTTGCTATGAGTTAGTATTTGGTGCTGTCTTTCTAGTTCCCTAGATTCATAAACCTCATTTTTGTTTCAATGTCAGTGTATTTGTCCTGGAACTTCCGAAGTGCAATTCTTGTTCCTTATGATGATGTGTCAACTTTTGAAAAATAAAAGTTATGATGGGTTTGCCATTTGTTTATTCAGCTAGATGATATGTTTGTGCTGAATGCTGATAGCTTCTTTATATCTTTTAACTTCACCACTAGGCTCCGTGCATCATATTCATCGATAAAATAGATGCAGTTGGGTCTACTCATAAACAATGGAAAGGCCATACAAAGAAAACATTGCATCAGTTGTTAGTTGAAATGGATGGATTTGAACAGAATGAGTTATGTTTTGATGAGCTCCCCTGGTTAGTTTATAAATTTTCTCCTGCAGTTTGTAACCCATGTACCATTTTCTTGTCTAGGGCATAATATTGATGGCGCCAAGAGATATTAGAGTTCTATATACAGAACAAATTACTGGCTGAAGATGTAAATGTTAGTGCAATTGCATGCGGCACTCCTGGATTCAATGAAGCAGGTGTGTGCTTTTATCTATTGAGCAAAAGCACTTGCACTGGTTCACATATGAACTTTATTTTTAGCTGGCACTATATCAAACAAACCATCTTACATTAGATAGAGATTCCTAATAGCTTTGCAATTGTAATTGTGATTGTTGAATTTGATTCATGTATGTATGTGATGGTAAATTGATTGATTCAATTGTTGTTTTCATATTTGATCGAAAATGCATTGGATTTCAAACCGAATTAGGGTTCATAAAAATTTGCAGGTGCACGAGAATAATTTTTTTTTTATTCTGGGTAACTACTGAATTATGTTATTTTTAACACCTTTCTAAAATTTTGCAACGCCCATAAGCGTGTCAAACAAATATTTAAACGTGACAAATATCTTAGCAACATACCCATAAAAATTGCTCTATTATAATATAGGTTGCTTAAATTAATTGTAAAAAACCGTTGCTGATAATTTAAGCAACGCTTACAACTGGTGGCTCAGTTTAAATTAAGCAACGCATATGCGGGTTGCTGTGACGCGTTTTAAAGATTTCGTCCCGCACGATAAGGTTTGCTAATATTCACAGCAACGCATATAAATGTTCCAAATCAGGGGTTTTGGTGTAATATTGGTTGTGTGTTCTCTGACAAAGATTTCCAACGTCGATTCCGCATACCCCGACATTTTGACGGTAAAGATTATTGAAGAGCTTTGTCGAGTATGCCCTGAATTTAATTATCAATTTGATGCATTGAATATTAGAGGTCATAGTCCAGAACAAAAGGTTACCTCGGCCCTAAGGATCCTAGGTTACGGTCGTCTAGCCGATGCTAAAGATGAGTATATTCGTATGGCAAAAACAACTTCATACAATTAACTTTCATTGTTTTGCGAAGTAATGATTAATCATTTTGGTCCAACGTATTTACGTAAACCAACAAATGCAGATGTTCCTCAAATATTAAAACAAAACCAGGATAGGGGCTTTCCAGAAATGCTAGGGAGTCTTGATTGCATGCATTGGACGTGGAAAGGATGTCCTACGTATTGGCAAGGTCAATATAAGGGTCATTACCCAAAACCAACTGTTATTTTGGAAGCTGCCGCTTCTTATGATTGCTGGATATGGCATGCTTTCTTTGGTCTGCTGGGTTCACAAAATGACGTAAATGTTCTGCACAAGTCGCCTTTGTTTGAAGACCTCAAGTATGGAATTTGCCCCGATATGGTGTTATCTAGCGGATGGAATCTATCCTAAATGGTCTACCTTAGTTCAAGCGTACCGTCATCCCCCCAAGACGATGTTGCTGTCTATTGAAAGAATCTTACTCGTGCCATAATGGCTAACAAATTGCTCTTGAGAAAGCCGGTTTTTTTTCAACTCCCTATTCATGACCTTCTGGTCAACGGATCTATGTTTCTCATCTATCCGTTGGTGAGTCATAAACTCAATCATGTTAAATTTTTCAGACCCTACTCCTTCTTGGGATGCTTTTCTAGTTTCTTTTGTTGTTGCTCTTCTAAACCTTTTCGTTTCTCGGTATTAGTTGATGAGATCAAAATTAGGGATTGGTGGTGGGCAATTTGGTAAAGATAGTGGTGAACCGGGACTTGAAGTTGGTGCAGCGGAACCACCAATGTCGTATGTGACCTTATAGGAACTTGCTGCATATTTGCTAATAGAGCATAATTAAATTTAGGCAAATCTTTTACGATATCATAACACCCTTCTAGTTCAAATGTTCTACCGTGTTTTAGGTGTCATTCACTCTGACACCTTTTTTCCATATTCGATGGTGATTCACCGCTTGGTGGTGGATGACGAGCACATGTTGGACATGAGCAACATATTCATTCAATTTTTTACTCATTTTACTGAAGCGAGTACACAAAAAGTCTGGATCACGTGAATTGACGTTCATGGTTTCCTCTTTAAACCCCACAAATATGTTTCCCCACAAGGTGCTCCCTGCTTGAGAACAATCATTGAGGCTATCTTGTGTGCAACGAACATAATTTCTGCAAATGCTTTCATCTTCGGCAATTGAAAACTTGTACCACGAACTTTTTTAACAGGAGCATCCATTTGAGAATTTTGAGAATTCAATATGCATAAAAAATTGTGCATTTTTTCTTAGATTAAAATGAGGAGAGTTTTGATTTAGATTAACAAAAGTGTGTGCGATAGATTGAGGTGTAGAGAAGGTGTGAGTTGAATTGAGTTTGAAATTGAGTATTTATAAAAGTTCCATCCTGGTTCGTTGGATGAACGCATCAATAAGCGACATACTCTTGGTCGAGCGATAATGACTTGGCCGCCAACGACAAAGACTAAGTCGTGCATCTGCTCAAATCATAGCGTTTAAGAGGTCATTTTGATCATTTGAAAGGTGCATAGTGGCTCATTTTGATCAAATTTGATCATTTGAGAGCTGCATAGGAACTGGCCTTAGGACGCCCCTTATCACTAGACAATAGATGGACTAATCACGGATTGGTGCCCTTAAAATTGGGCTGGTCCCCACAAAATCGTTCTTTTCAAGAACATATGTGGGTTAGCGACAACACAACATCTAACAACCCAACCTGCCAGTATACGCAATTCCATGGGTAAGTAATACTCTCTCCCGTCCCAAATGATTCCACTGGGTTTTTTCATTTTATTTTTTGTCCAAAAAAATTTGATTCTTAACATTATACAAGGCCACAATTTTAGAATTACAATTTGATTAATAATTGTTATTAAATCCTGCCATCCTGGTCGAAGAAATAATCTCCCATTATGTATGTTTTTCTTGATTTGATAGAAAATGGAACGATGGGGCTCATTTTGGGCTTAAATAAAAACAAAACTTGCCTAAAGAAATGTTTAGGCTACATTGTAGTATTGTACATAAGAAAGTTATGGAGAGGGGCATCTGATTAGGCTAAAAAAGACCTTGCTCAGAGCCGGCCCTGTAAGGTCGCATCTGCCGCACTGCCTCATGTCCGGCTCTGATGAAAAATGGTTATCATAACATTTTCTATAAAGTCCTTTAGTTTTAGAGGATCTCTCGAATATGAAAATTCCGATTCGTGAAGTAGTTAACTTAAAAATTAAATAAAATTTCTTGACCAATAATATAAGTATATGTGGACTACTGGTTCATTTTAAAATTAAATGGTTGTCCATTCTAAAAATTAAATGGTTGTCCATTCTAAAAATTAAAGAATTTATTAAAGATATTTTCAAGGATATAACAAATAAGGAAGACCATGAGAAATCCGTCGGACCAAGCAATATGGTTAGGGATTTTGCTTGGCTATAGCTTGAATATAGCTAAAGAAAGGACAATTATAAAAACAACCACTATGGGAGGGTCGCATTTTTTGGTTTAGATAGACGGAAACTCACGTCTAAACAATGACATACAGAAACTCAGTTTCCATAAAAAAAAAATTATCCAAAATATATTTAGTTGGATTTTATTTTGTTATGGATTAAAAAATAATTAAGAGAAAAAAATTAGAGATATAACAGAGAAAAAGGGAATTATAGTAAATAAAAGAATTTAAAAAAATATTATGAATAATTATAGGTAAAATACAGAAATTAAGTTATAATTGAATACGGATACTCAGTTTCCGTCAAAAACCATACGGAAATTGAGGACCTGTAAAGTATAATTTTTGACGGAAACTCAATTTCTATCGTACATTTCTTAACTATTAGTTGGAACAGATTTATGTACTTTGCTAACTAAGTCAAAACTTTTAGCCACATTATAGATAAAAAATTAACCATGGTCTTAGCAAAACACCCCACCATATTGTTTGGCCCTAGGCCAGGTACTATGAGGGAATGATGAAAACCCTTAAAATCTACTTGGTCATTGATTTTTCGGTGCGTGAAAAGTTGGTTGGGAAGTTTATGTCTTATATAAACAATGCTAATGAGAATATGAGATTGGGTATCGACATATAAGTTTGCGATCGGAACTTGGTGTTACGAGAAATTATATTTTTCCATTAATAACATTGAAAAGTAAATTAAAAAAAAAAAAAACGAAGTTGTATATCCCAATCGGTGGACAAAATATCGACAAGGATTTGGACATCTCATCGGTAATATTACCGATCTGACAAAGTTACTATTTTTAAATAAGTATTTCTTTATTGCTTGAAACAACTCAAACAACCGATCAGGATAATTTTTTTTTTATTATTTTTTATTATTTTTATGTTATATTTCTATTTTTAAGACTTTTGTATTTCTGAAGTAACCAAAAGAAAGAGAAAAAAAATAATAACATTGTTAGGGTAAAAGCTAAAAAAAAAAGAAAAAAAAACGTTTAAAAGTAAAAAAGTAAAGTAATAATAAATAAAAAATACCAAATCCCGATCGGGACATGGTTTCACGACGGTTTGTTTATGGATTAAATAATCCATCATGAAACCAAGTTGTGATCAGGACTTGATGTAGTTTTTTTTAATAAACTATTTTTTTTAAATTAGCAGCCGTATTTCTTTTTTCAGATCGAAGTATAATGTTTCGATCTCAAATTATATTATCTATTGCCAAACCATTTATCTGTATTCTTCTGTACTCTTATTCCCCAATCAAAAATTCTGGAATAAAAGTAAGGAATATAATTTTTAAAGTATACTCACTTGATTGTATTTGACTAAACCCTATCTAAGGGTACATTCCCCTCGTAGTACCTGGCCTTGGAGATTAGTTGTAGCATACGAGGCTTTGGATTGAGATCGGAGATGCGTCAATCATCCTCAAAGCAGCGGCACCAAATCAACATGACATTTGCGATTTATCAACTTGCTTTGAGAGTTGACGTGGGAACCCACGTGTAAGAGATTTTCACACGAAGAAAGGGACCACACCTCGATTGTGAAAATCTTTGTACGTGTCGACCAACAAATAGCACCACCATCATAATCCTTAGCATGATAGACACGTATCACATTACGTGGCGAAACGTACCTGCCCAATGTGCCCATTACTTGAAGTATATAAGTCTGTTGAAATCCACAACCATATCCAAACAGTGAAACAACTACTTGAAACTCAAACTCGCGTTCAAATTCCAATTCCTGGTCTTTTTGGTTCAATTCGTCGAAAGAGAGAAGATGCAGACTGCTAAGGAGAAGTTGAGCAATGTAGCCAGTGCTGCCAAAGAACATGCTAAAATCTACAAAGCCAAAGTCGATGAGAAGGTAATATCAGTTTTAGTATGCTATGAATTTCTGATTTAATTGGCTTCGTTATTTACTTAGTAGCTTTCTGGAATTTGATTTGTAGGTTGAGAAGGCAGCAGCAACAACATCAGAAGAGAAAGAGATAGCACATCAAAGAAGGAAAGCTAAAGAAGCAGAAGCAAAGATGGAGTTTCATGCAGCCAAAGCTGAACACAAGGCGGAAACACTTGATGCCAAATATAACCACCACCATCATAATCCGATCACCGGCGGCCACCATGATACATATGGGCATAATAATCCGATCACGGGCCACCATGATACGTATGGGCACCATGAAGTACCACTTGTTGGGGTACATGGCCATGGACACCATCACATGACTACAGCTGATACTACTGCGCCCACCACTACACCAGAACCGGCTAATCCGATTTTAGGTCAACCCCATCAAACAAACAAGTATCTGTAAACTCATTCGACTGAGAGCAACTGGTTCTGAGTTTGTATGGTCTTATACAAGGGTGTACTGTTTTCTTAACTAAACATATTAGCTACTGTTGTTACATTAAGGTGTGTTTTGCAATTTCTTTGTTGTTGTATGTTGGAAATGTATATTAACCGTTCCATGTTATATTTTGTAGAAGCATTATTTTTTTTTATTTATTATTTTTTTTCCTTCCTAGTCCCGGATAATTCCATTCATTTGCGAATGAGATTCATGGCATACTGCCGTTTTATTGGTCTTTGCGGACAATTTTATAAGAAAAACCGGTTCGTATATTCCAAACAACGTAAGAAAAAGATTTGAGATTTTGGAGTATCAATCCTACTAGTGGCTACGCACTAGACAGTATCATAATTTACTAAACTTCAATGGTGAAATCTTTTGAAGTTAAACTTTGATCGTCGTTTGACATCAAGGACAAGTAGTACGCATATAATGCGCGTCCGAACCAGATATAAACACAGCCAGAATTGTAAATTTTATACAGAATTAAGATTTGCTAGCAGCTCTCGGATTTTTGGAGCCAAGGGTGTCTCCATATGCATGCCTGTTATACTTATACGGACGAGTAGCTTGGTGCTTGCTCAATATGTTAACGAGATGACTACTTGTAGTTGTAGATGATGATTAGTGATCTTGGGCTTCTAATGGGCTATTGTAGGTGATGATTAGTGGTCTTGGGCTTCTAATGGGCTAGAATACGGTCTTCATTGTGATTATTATTAGAACGATTTTTTGGGACCAGTCCATTTTTAAGGAGACCCTTTTCTACTTAGGTCATATGCTTTACAAAGCTAAGGGTGTTATAATAGGATAAAATGATTAAATTATCCTTTATTAAACTAATGTTAAACCCTAAATTTAAACTTAATTATTTCTCTACCAGTAATAGAATCTTATCTTTTTCTTCTTTTTTTCCCCTCTTTATCTCCCATAAATAATGGCTAAGCCGATTGATGAAGTGATTCAACAAAATCCGGTTGTTGATGGTGGAGGTAAAATCAAGACAAAAAAGAAAGAAGCAAAGGCCGAAGCTTCCAGTTCTAATGTTAGAAGGTAATTCTCGACAAACCCATTCATTTCTACCAGTCTTTTGATTTTTATTTAGACTTGAAATCATGAGAACTAATATTCAAAACGTAGTATTAGTGAAAAGTTCGGTTAGGATCACCGGCCTAACTTTCTGTTAGGAAGAAGACGAAGAACAATTCGGTTGAGAATAACATTTAGGGGCTAGCCGAACTTTGGCTTTGACATTGATTTTTTAACCTAACTTTTTTGTTTAGTGAAAATAGTAGGAGTTCGGTTAGATCGATAATAAATTTTATCAACCGAATTTTTTAGTCCTAAATTGGGAACTAAATGTTCGTCCAGAGATATATTTTTTTTCCATTTGCTGAACATTACTCTGTTTTTGGTAACTTTGGTGTCAAACCTAGTCGAACTTTGTGATTATTGACCGAACTTTTTGTTCGGTTAATTCGATAAATACCATGCATAGCCAAACATTTGAATTCGTCTATCCACATTAGGCTCCGAAAGAAGGTAAATGCAATGGAAAAGGAAAAGGAAAAGGAAAAGGCTGCGATGGATGAAATGAGTGAAACTCTTTTTCCGGCTCGAAAAGTTGAAATTCTTTCTAGTCCTCTATTCAATTTACAAGAAGAAGTTACTCATGAAGAAATATATCAACTGATGCTGGATGATCCAGATTTTTCACAAATGTTGAATGATCCTGATTGTGAATAGAACAGTCCTGACAATCCCCTCAGCTACGTTGAAATTCCATCTTCGGATGAAGGATCAGAGGCAGAAATGATTCCAATGATGGAGGCTGATCCGGATTTTGATCCTCGACTCTTTTTCAAGGAGAAAGATTTTTCAGGCGTAAACCCATACTACAACGAAGCTGGTGAGTACATAGGTCCAGTTGAGAGAGATGATGTTGTTGATAAGCTTAAGGAGAAGGTGAAGAAGAAGAAGCGAGTAAAAGTTGATGATCCTAGGACCAAGTCGAGACTAACAAAGAGTGGTAGAATTTCATGAGATCAATGAGATTGATCACTTTGAATATCTATGTTGTGTTTTCTTTCGTTTTTCTCGGATGTTTTAAGTTATTTTGAACAATTTCTCTGAACAATATGTACTAAGTGATGATCATGGTGTGTTATTTTGTTGTTGAGTTTTATTTTATGTTGAAACAATATTATGAAGTTAGATGTTAAGTGAATTTTCGGTTAGCATCGTTTAAATTTTTGCGAAAAAAGAGAAACAAACTTTTATTTTGCATTTGAATTATAGAGTTCAGCAAGTCATAGCAAATTTCAATCTAGCCGAACAATTGGTTCGGTTTAGAAACCAAGTCTTCGGTTGCCAACTCTTCATATTTGCCCCATACAAATTACATCAACTCTTCATATCGTCTGCATTAAATCCTTCCTAATAGGATGTTTGGCACAACGGAGGAATTGGACATTCGGGTTTCAAACGGAGACCGATAAAGTGGTGGTCTCCAACCAATGCAATGAACACTTTTCGATGCAGTTGGACACCTTTCTTTGATTTTGAGGTGAATGCAGCACTATAACCTATTGAGAAATAATGAACCACACAATTGAATGCGTCGGCGAGCAAGTGCCCACAAATCGGCATAGTCATCCAATGAACCCGTGTAATACGTGTAGACGAATTTGATAATTTATCAACTCAAAGTTCACCCCACCATCCAACCCTCCCATCATTGTCTTGTAAAGTGCGGGTTACTCCTGTAGTTTCGTCAACAACTTTTTCCTTATATAAGTGATTTCACAACCATTGTATTCCTTGGCACGGTACTGAAACCATCCTAGTTGTCCGACCGCAACGTGAAACCACAATTGCCATTGTCAGGGACGTCGTCGGTGGATATGACGTACTTATGAATGATTTGAATTAGTTCTTCCAAGTACGCCATATCAACAAATTTTCGCTTTATATTCACGTCTCCAATAAGTGGTTCGCTTGACGACGATGGAAACATCGGACCTCTTTTCTTCATATCTCGTTCACTTAGTTCGGCTTTTTCCTCACTACTCCGACCTCGTTTGGTTGATTATTCGGCGTATATTGCTGCAGTGTATTCGTGACCCAAATGATCTTTATGATTAGCGTGTATGTCACCATGCTTCTTAGCCAAAATCTTGGCGTACTTTCTATCTTGTTTCCTTGTTTCTTTGGTGTTTGGCCTACCTTCGGGCTTGCACTTTTCCGGTTCGTAAACATTCTCCATAGTGTGTGGATAAATGATCGTCCTCATGTCATCCCAAAGTATTTGTCGTTGGATTTTGTTCATCTTGCGGTACATCTCGAGTACGGTTCTTCCACATTCAGTATCCCCAAACTCTTCTCCGGGATCTTCCATGGAAGGGTTGAAAGTTAATTGTTTCCAAAATAGATCAATGTCGTCTAAAGGAATGATACCATGTTCATACTTCACTATAATATGGCGACAAGGTAATCCCATCGACTTCTGCATGTTACAAACACACAACTCGTCGGCTTGATGTTCCAATCCTTAATCAAGTCGACTTCTACCATCAACTTCTTAATACACGCATGGGAGACGTTATAATGGATTACCTTGAGCAACACAAGATCATCCCATTTCTTAGTCTTGAAGATAAGGCTCTTTTGGAACTTCTCTTTGATCCTATCCATGTCGCGAGTGAAGTAATTTTCCATAGCATCAAACACCGACATAAAATTATCAACGCGTCCAAAAAGATTCTTCTTCAACCGGTGGTGAGCCGACTCTTCCAAACTCGTCGCTTGATTTCCCAAGTGTTTGTGTTGGTTGGTAAAGGCATAAACAAACCTCTCTTTGCGCGGTTCCAACCATTGGCTCAACGAATACTGTATCATATTCTGGTACTCGGGGCTAGTCCAATGCCCGATAAACGTCGTAAGATTTAGATTGTAATCATCCTCGGTAAGATACCAAGACAATGAGTCACATTCATTGGAGAAACAAGCCCATTTTGATTCATTTAATTCATATTGTTTATCAAATTCCTCTTTTGCATTGGCTTGTTCATCTTCTGGTAACTTCTTTATCGCATCATAACCTCTCTTCTTTGGTGGTAGAATTTGAGGCTTACACTTATGCATCACATTACACCATATGTGGAACATACATAGAAGATTATGTGTTAACGGGAAGACTACCTTTATTGCATTCATTAATGCGACTTCGTTATCGGTGATTATAACTCCAGGAATATCATCACCTTGGAAGATTGACCTCACTTGTTGTAGCGCCCAAGTGTAACTAGGCTCCTTCTCATACTTCAAGAAACAAAAAGCCACGCTAAACGGTGACTTTGTCGACGTGCGTCCAACAACATTCAACAATGGCATCTCGTACTTATTAGTCTTGTAAGTGCAATATTATAAGAACTTGGTAAAAGCATTGCGCCAACTGAACACACATCGGATGCGCAATAAAGAGATATGTTATTTCTCCATCCGGACCTATTTGCTTTTGAATAGTGTAATTTTTCTATTGTGCTATATAAAACAATTGTTGCATTAACTTCCTATCTCTCCATTCCTTCTTTTTCAACGTCTCGTTTGCATTGCAAATGGTGGAAAAAGAGGAGAGGTTATCCTTATTATCTTGTTTAATGATGCCAAGCATAGTTTCGGTGAAATATGCATTTTCCTCATCTTAGCTAGTTTCTCCATTTCAAGAGGGAAGAGCCTTGATGCGATTGAATGTCCTTCAAGATGTTCAGGACGTTTGTGGTTATGTCTACCTTCAACAACTTTGAATATAACCCATTTCCTTAATTCTTTGTTAAATTTAAACATAAGCTTGAACGGGCAATTGATCTTTTTTCAGATAGTTACATTCTTGCTAGTGGTTTTTTCGATATATACATAACCCTTCTTCTTGTTGCTTTCGGGATTACGACTTCTCTCACAAACCATTTCAAAGCGGGTTTTGCTAGATTTTCTATTCAAAACCAATACACACATATCCCGTTTTGCATGTTCTCTAGCCCAAATTTTTGTTTCATTGGGATTATCCCATTCTACATTAAGCAAAACACAAAGCTACAAAACTTGACAATTTTCTTTGAAACATTTAAGTACACATAAATTGGTAACCTACCAAGTCATTCATATAATGATGCGATGTATCATCATACATAATATCAACAAGAGTAGGTTGATCATCCATAGGTATAGGCTCCAATTGGACCTACAAAATATATGACAATATTATCTCTAACAAAAAAATACTACAAAGTTCGGCTAAGCATATATCTACATATTCACTCAAACATACAGGTTCAGCAAAGTCGATAAATCCTATATGAACCAAACATTTATGTTCGTCTAGGCCCTTTACTACCATATACTACCGAACTATGTACTTAAAATTTCCTGCTACTTCTGCAACTAAAAGTTCGGCTAAGAAAATGTTGGGCTCGAACTAGCCGAACATAACTCTGTTTCATCTCGAACTAGCTAAACATTAGGTGTTCTTCAATTAGGTAGCCGAACTTAGTCCAAGCCTCCATTAACACAGAGTTCGGTTACCTGTGTTCTTCAATATTCTAGCCGAACTTTTCTCGATCTAGACGAATCTAATTTATAAAATTTGATTTTTTTTTCATCAAATTTAAGCCAACCCAAGCAACAAAACACATTAACAAGTATACCTGAGCATCATAAGCATTATAATCTTCATATTCTTCGTTGTGATCCTCGTTTATCTCGTAAAAACCCTCATTTTGAGATTGAGATTGAGTTTGGGTACTAAAACACTCACCATCTAACAAATCATCCATCTCCGGATCGTTGTGAAGATTAACGAATAGTTTGTTTACTCTACGATTTGAAGGTTCCGATTCCTTTGAGCTTGCACTAGAATCACTCATTTTGAATTTAAGAATCACCAAATCTAGGTTTCAAGATTATTTTCCAAAAACTCTTCTTCTCCTTCTACTTCTCTCTCTCTCTCTCTCTCAATAGTTCTAATTCTCTAACACAAATATTTTATCTCATCTAATACTAATAATTAACTAAGTTTAACTAACACCAATTATTAACTCTAATTAAGTAAAGATATTTTAGCCATATCTTAAATTATATGGATAAAGGGGGCCATGAGTTACTTCATAATGATCTTAGCAAAATGGGGGATGGTCCCCTCAAATTCTGAGGGGTCCCCAAAAAACCGTTCTATTATTACTTGAGACCCGTATTACTATGTTTCCTTTAAATCTTTGTTTAAGACATTTTAATTTATGTTAGTTTTCTTTAATGTTTTGTTTCACGGGTATAAAAGAGTAGTAATTCAATTCATATAAAACCTGATTTTGCATGTCCCTCTCTTTCCAATGAAAACGATACTACACAAACTAATTTTTATTAAACATGAAATTTAACCATTAAATTTTTCAAGATCAAAATTCGATCGTTGGAAAGAAAACTAATTTTCTGTCTGAACTATTGATTATATTCATCAAATTTTCTTAAAATCAACGGTTAGATTAATTTTCTCATATTTATAAAAAATACCATTTTAATAATAATCAAAAAGAAAACTTAAAAATGTCTTATCTTTCGAACTATATATCGGATTTTGAAAAACTTTTAAATCAAAAATTTCTTAAAATTATGTACACAACGAGCATAAATAAGAGTATGAAATTTTCACTTTTTAATATATTTATATCTCACTGCTATTTGTATACCTTTTTCTCCAAAAACTTCAATAAATTTTAAGGACAAAGTGTAAAACTAGCATTTGCATACGTGCAACACGCGTATACTCTCCTTATTGATTTAAGTAGTTTTATTGAAATGTAGATAGTCTAATTGAATACGTGTATTTGATGATACCTTACTTCAAAAATTAAACAAAAATCCAAAGCATTTTTTCGTTTGGTAGCAAGTTACAACAAATTAACTAAGAGATGCTTTAGAAAAAGTGAGAGGACTAAGAGAAGAAGCAACAAGCAAGAAGTCTAACTAACATCATGTTTGTTTATATCTGACTCGTGATCTGAATATGAATTAACCCCTGACTCGGTGCGAGTCAGATGTTAGACCGTTTGTTTTCTGTTTCAAGTCATATATGACTCGACCTCTGACTCAGAATCCCTGACTCTGACCCGTTTGAGTCAGGTATAGAAATGCCCCTGACTCATGGGACCAAACCGTTGACTCACATATTTTTGAGTCAGCCGAGTCAGATCTAACTTAAAAAACAAACATAATGAGCCAGATCAAGATGAGTCAAGTGATTTTAGTCAGATCTGACTCAAAAAAACAAACAATCATAATGTAAGACTATTCTAGAGTTACAACGAAGGTAACAGTGGCCAACTTTACCGAGATAGAAACCACACACCGGTAGTAAAAAAATGGGTCATGATCATCTTAGTAGGTTCTGAAAGTGTGTTGATATATACTTAGGGCCAAGATCAGCTGTAGTTATTAATGTTTAAAAACAATAAATAGGTTTTTACGGTTGTTATTCCATTAGCTAGACGATATATTTCAATTTATAGAATCATAATTGATGTGTCACATGGTTAGGGGCGGTTTTATAATCTTAATCTAGTATAATTTTTTGTTTTGAGAAAGATTCTATCTTGATGAGAAATTTACATCTTTTTAAAAGTACAATTTATTGTTTTCACAAAGAGAATTATATAATTATGATGCTTTTTATCTTTTTTTCTTCTTGGAAGTCAGGTCTTACGCCCCTTAGCCTTTTTTTTTCCTTTGATTAATAAAATCACCCTCTAAAAGATCTATTTAGAAAAATAAAAATAAACAACATGTGTATTATTACGTGTTTACTTTTCTTTAATGATTTATCCAAAGTTTATTAATAGGCTATTGCAAAAATTAACCAAAATTGTATTTCAATGGTTAGTATTTAACCTTGAATTTTTTCATTAACAAAAAAAATAATTGTATATATAAAGAAGTTTAGTTGCACTTAGGGCATTTATGATCATAACTTATTTCATAAGTCTTAAAAGATATAATTTGCTCCCTGGTTTTTCAACTGGTAGTTATTATAATATTTTACTAAATAACGATTTTCTATGTAAAAGACCAATCCAACTTGCACTTAGGGCTTCTCTAGAGCGTTTTATAGATTCTATATACGATAGTTTACTCTCTATTTTAGCCTATGTATATTAACAGTTACTAAATAACAAATGTTGTAGCATTTAGTCATGTTTTGACGATGACAATGATGGATATCTCAAGAACGAAATATCTTATCAAGGAACAACGTCATTAATCTAAATCCTTGGGGGTTGGTGAATTGTTTTAGTGGTGTTAAATACCATAACATGTTTTTAGTAGGATTTTTAAGAATACCTGAAACCTAAGATTTTAATGCTTTAGCGAGAGAAAATTCTGAAATTGGTAAAACAACCAAATGTAACACCAAAATTTATTTATCTTATAACACAAATGGGTAAAACTTCTAAAAAATATGCATTCCGTGCTATCTAGTTATACATGATCTGAAACAGTGTCTTTGTATAATGTCATCTAATATGAATTATCAATCGATGCTTATATATTCTAACTGAATAACTTTCTGCACCACAAATCCATAGGAATGTTGCATTAAAACTGTTAGTAAATTAAAGAAGCATGACACGTGGAAGAAGATCAAGTTAA
>JAJJMC010017794.1:4575680-4590537 GCA_023531435.1 Papaver californicum | reverse complement strand
AAGAGTTTGATTGGTTGTTTAGCTGAAAGGATTTTTTGGCATAAACACTTCTTATAGGAATTCGATCAAGAATCATCATAGGAAGACGATCGGTACAACTTGCGGAAAAAAGAACATTAAACTTTCTACTGAATAGCACAACTACGCTTACAATACAATTTAATATCAGACTTATATAATTATAAGTAGATTGATTTAAAAACTTTTATACAATTTTACAATGGTACAGAGTACTTGATTTTATATTTTTATATTAATATATTATTTTTGTGTTTTCATAGGATGTTTACTTAAAACCCGATGGTATAAGTAAACACGGTCTTAATTTGTCATTATAAGTTGTACCTTGCAACAACAACAAAAATTGGACTATGTGCTAAAGGAGGAGGAAGTGACAAGAGACTCAAGACTCATTTGAGTTGAGAAAATGGGCCTATTGCCCAGAAACTTTAAAAATTTGGTTGAAATGGACTATTAAACTACTGCCCTGGGTGAAATGGACGGTAATAAATTTCCAAGAAAAACGACTATACTACCCTATAGGATTGCTACCCCACAAAATCAGTTTCACCTCCACCACCTTGAAAATATCGAACAAATACCACCTTTCTTCTCCACCTTTTCCACGGAGAAAAATTCTCCCAACTTCTCCGTCTTCAGAAACTGCTCTTCTTCTCCACCACCACAAACCATCAACTCCTCTTTTTCTCCGCCATCAGAAGCCATCAACTCCTCTTTTTCTCCATCCACATATCCACCAGCACCACTACCACCGCACAAAAAAACCTCGTCAAAACCCTTTTCAGTTTCATCTTGGTCACCAACACGACTCAACACCAGCAACACCATCGATAATGATTTTTGTTCTTCAAATTCCCTAATTCATATTTTTTCTTCAATCAATTTCACAAGATGAGTGCCCGTAATTTTCCTAACCCTAATTCCTGTTTTTGATTTTTTTTTTTGAACAACATGTTTTTGATTGAAATGTT
Organism: Papaver californicum; assembly: GCA_023531435.1. Taxonomy (NCBI): domain Eukaryota; kingdom Viridiplantae; phylum Streptophyta; class Magnoliopsida; order Ranunculales; family Papaveraceae; genus Papaver; species Papaver californicum. The sequence continues at coordinate 4,589,545 of JAJJMC010017794.1, read as the reverse complement.
GAAATGTAGATGGAATTTAGGTTAGACATGTTATCTGATTGTGATTAAAACCTTGAATGTGGTTATGGGACAATATGATGTTCTGATAGTATGCTAATTGAATGTGGTTATGGGATGAGATTTGAACTCAATTTGGGTAAGCAGTGATTATGATATGTGTATTGGAACAAAATGATATTTTTGGTTGGGTGTTTTACAAGGATATGTATTATTGGTATAGTCTGTGTTTTTAAATTAGTTTCATCCATGTTTAAGAAGGATGAAACTAGTTTCACCCTGTTTTGGATTGAGTTCAAATTGTTTTCATCCATGTTTCAATATTAATGAAACTGGTTTCATCCTGTTTATATTGAATTGAAATTGGTATCATTCAGGTTTAAAATAGGATGTAACTGGTTTCACCATGTTTTAGATTTAATTGAAATTGGTTTCATCTAGGTTTAAAATAGGATGAAATTGGTTTCATCATGTTGTAGATTGAACTGAAATTGTATCATCCAGGTTTAAAATATGATGTAACTGGTTTCACCATATTTTAGATTTAGTTGAAATTGGTTTCATCTAGGTTTAAAATAAGATGAAACTGGTTTCATCATACTCTAGAGGTTGATAAATTTAATGAAATAATTGGTTTCATCTTGTTTAGACTGAGTTGAAATTGGTTTCATCCAGGTTTGAGAATGGGATGTAACTAGTTTCATCCCGTTTTAAATTTGATTGAAATTAGTTTCATCCATGTCATGTTCTAAAAAAATTGGCACTCTATATTTTTTTTCTTTTTTTTTATTTGTTGGTTGTACATCCTTATAAGAATTAACAAGATTATTAACTTGACTTTTTACATTGATTCTTACAATATTTTATTAGGGTTATTGTTGTATTGGTTGAGGCCGAAGAAAGGTTTTTGGTTACGTATTATTAGGTGAAGCTCCTGTGACAGTACTGCTAGGAATTGATGAGCTAGAATGGTGAGGAGGACCTAATGGTCTCACAGTTATCTTCATTTGTGGCCTATGAAAGTTTGTACCAGGCTGCTGTCTTGGCAATGCGTTAGTGTAACTCATTGCAACTCTGTTGGTAGGGAATGATGGTATCACCGTTGTGGAAGTAGAAGAAGGATATCCAAGTCGTGAAGCAATTATCTGGGCCTTCTATTGGAATTTTTTTTGTCTCGATCTTTCCATTTGTTCCCTGACCCTTGTAATCACACTTTCCATCTCGGTAAAGAAAGATAACTTCAGCTCCAACTTTTGTAACTGTAATGAATTAGACTTCCAATGTTAGATGTTAAACATAATACTCATAAAATATCATCAATCCAGGCTCAAAGTTTGTTTCCATGAGATGATACATGTTTGTCTATTAAAAATGTAGTTAGTTGTTGGATTTCATTTTCTTCCTGCTTCGCAAGAAGCTTTGCCTTCACAGAGGCTGCCGACAGGGCAGTAATTGCAGCTCGCGTAATTCTTTGGATCTTATGGTCATCTTTGTTTTTTCTCAAGCCACCATCCTTATCTTCCTTGATACCAATCACTTTTTTAACAATTAGGTAATTTTACATCTATTCAGTATCACTACAATAACTCCTTAATAGGATAACAAAGTTTGTTAGTGATCAAGTTGCTCTCAGAAATCATATTGTATCAGTATAGTTAACTTTTGATGTTCCTTTCAATAAACTATTTCACTTTTTCTTGACATGACTTCATGCTCGAGTTATAATCATGCTCACACTATTTGTATCTTTTCGCTTTTTTTTTTTTTCTTTTTTATGTTCATGGTGTTGTTGACCTTGTGTGTATAATGTATAGTTTGATCATTGTTTTCCCAATTTTTTTTTGTGATAATGGTGTCTCCATCTGGTAGTAATTCTAATGTTGATTGGAAGACTTATGCTATACCTCTCAAGGGCTAGGTAGCCCTTAGTGCAGCTGCATCTGCAGCGGGCAGTGTATCCAATGGGGATATTCTAACCTTTTTCAGTTAGTTTTTATATTTAACTTCTAAAAAGCGTTTTTGCTACTGAAGCTTTGTATTAATGTCATACTCTTTTGGCTATCCATGTTTACAAGTGGTGAAGTTAAATTTTAAATTATATGCAATTAATCTCTATCTGCTGACCTTAATTTTACTTATATAGAATAATGTTATCTCAAAACTTGAACAACAAAAAGAATTGACGGAAAAATGAAAAAGGGTAATTAGGTCACCTAATGTAAAGATTGGTTCTCTTAAAAGATAAACTTTGGGTGGAATGGCCGAATTTGGTTATTTAAACAATATCTTTTAGATTTTAGGATAATAGAGAAGTATATTATTTTGGTTGTCCTCTAGACCCATAAAAATGGTTTTAAAGGTTATTGAACCAATTAATTGTTTTGAGTTCGGTCTAAAGACTAGCTAAACAAGGGTGGTGAGCTGTGGCTAGGAGTAATATGGAAGTGTCGCTCGGTTGAGAAGTAAAAAAATTGAAGGGATGTCTGAGAATACTTGGCTAGGAGAGGTGGCGCAGCAAACAAAAAAAAGTGTAAGAGAAAAATGGGGCAAAGACAGACAAAGTCTGACAAGAAAAAAACCAAGAGAAAGTAAACTCCTTTTGAGTGGGGTGAAGGTACGGTTGGTGGCTTGTCACGTGAAGGAGTAAGGTGACGTGGCATGAAGGGAAGTATTAGGTCTTCTTTGAAAACTGGATTGAAGAATGGGAGTATAAAAGGAAAACAGTCGAGAAAAGTTAAAGGGTTCGTTTCTGGAGACAGTTTCCGGTGGATGTTTGAATGCTGAGTTTTGGTGGGAGGCGGAGCTTTTCTTGAGGTGAGAAGAGACATAAAAGTAGGTGGAGGTTGGCGGCTGCTGTACATGACAGGAGAAGAAAAAGACAACGCCGACTTTGGGTTTAATCTTTTCTCTCTATTCCTATTAATTATTTTTATGGATTTTGAAAAATCCATAGTCATGTCTTGCTAAGCTTTGTAGTTATGGTTTTATGTTGAAACCACTTTGAGTATTAGGACAATTAAATTTAAATATTTGGTAATAGACTATTATGATTTGAATAGATTAATTCTTGATTTTGTTTATTGATTTAATGATGAAATTAGTTGTTGCTTCGTCGGTTCTGTACAATACAGTAACATTTGCGCGTAATTAATTGGGTCACAAATATATTTGTGTTATTATTTGATATTCCATACTTGGGTTAAATTCTTTGATGAGGTATGCTTAGAATTGCAAGTACTATTTGTGAGCCAATATTTAGTTTCGTATAATTTTCTCTCTAACGCAATTTGATGGTGTATGCCGAGACTTGGAGTTTTTGATGCGCCATGCTTAGGGTGTCCCAGTGATATTTGCGACTCTAATACATATAATAGGTGATGTTCATAGAACGAACAATAGATAAATAATCAGGAGTTATGTTTCATTTTCAGTAATTGAATATAAATAGTGGTGGATACTAAAAAACCTGAAGATGTAAGTAGCTTTCATAGAGAACTGACCTGAAGAGCTAGCTTGCCAAATCAATTGATCATTTTCTTGGATATTAAAATTAGTATTACAAATTTAGTTCACTTATCCTTTACCTCTTCTTCTCATAAAAGAAGGAAAATTCCATTCACAATTAGAAATAAAGTCAGCAACAACATTATAATCAGAAGCTCCAATTGTATTCGGAATATCTGGTTCAATCCAGTCAATCAATCTTCCTTTATAATGCCAACATTCATTTAAGAAGTTAGTATTAACATCATTTCCCAACACCACCCCAATATGATGCTTAGCCAAACTTCTGTGTTCCAAAATTCTCCTCCAACACCAACTAGAATCTTGAGGAATATTTGTAGACCATAAATCTTTACCTTTAATCAGATTGCTTTTAACCCAAGTAGTCCAGACTGTATCTCTTCCTGACACTAGATCCCATATGTTCCTAAGATTAGCAACCACATTTGTGAATTCTAGATTTTGACACCTAAACCACCTTCTTCATAAGCATGACACACATTAGTCCAGCTAATAGGATTGTAACCCTTTTTCATATTAACTCCAGCCCATAAGAATCTTTTAAATTTAGTATTCTTCTCTTTAATAACTCTCTTGGGAAGAATAAAACAAGAGATCGAGAAGTAAATCATACCACACAACAAAGCTTTTATGAGTAAAACTCTACCAGGATAAGCTAAATAACTAGAATTCCAAGACTGAATCCTAGCATCAACTTTTTCAAGAAGAGGAATACAATCCTTGTATGATAGTCTAGTAGACAGAAAAGGAACTCTAAGATATCTAATAGGTAGCTTTCCTACAGAACAATCTAGCACAAGAATAATTTGTCCTAAAGTAGAAGCATCAACAAAAACACTAAAGAGAAAAGTTTTCTATTTATTCATTTCCAACCCAGAGCAAGAACTAAACTCTTCCAAAGCAGAATTTAAAATAGATGCAGCAGAAGTAGTACCTTTAAAGAAAATTAGCACATCATCAGAGTGGTGAGACTTGTGAGATTACACCTTGGATGAAACTCAAACTTTTGGATTTTCACTTGTCTCAGCAGAAATGCACTAAGCATCTCCATAACAAGGACAAACAGATAAGGAGATAAAGGGAAGCTTTGTCTTAATCCCTTAGAAGCACCAAAGAAACCATAAGGTGAACCATTAATAATAGTTGAGAACTTTGAACTTGAAATACACAAACAAATCCAATCAATAAACTTGCTAGTAAACCCCATCTGCTTCAACATAAAAAAGATATCTTCCGATTTGACAGTGTCATAGGCTTTCTTTAAATCAATCTTCAGAGCACATCTAGGATAACCACTAGACTTATGGTAATTTCTAACCAGCTCATGAGAAACCATTATGTTATCCTGGATACTCTTCCCAGAGATAAAAGCTGATTGATTTTAGTTGATAAAATCCCCCAAAACTTTCTTCATCCTCAAAGCTAGAATCTTAGTGATACACTTATAAATCACATTGCAACAGGAAATGGGTCTGAAATCAGAAACAAAAGTAGGATTCTTCTTCTTAGCAACCAAAGTAATAAAGGTGCTATTGACTTCTTTTAAGAGTTTAGACTTAGCAAAAAAAAATTGAACAACAACAACAAAATCATCCTCCATAATAGTCCAACTAGCTTTAAAAAAGTGACTAGAAAATCCATCTGGACCAGGAGCTTTGCTAGAACCAATACAATTAAGAGCAATAACCAATTCTTCTATAAAAACAGGCTTTATATGATCAACAATATCATCATGTTAAATGCACATATCAATATGCAAATTCACAGAAGAATTTGAAATAGGTTCAAGAATGTCCTCACTACCAAAAAGATTCTTATAATAATCAATGCACTCAATAGCTGTTTCGCTATCTTCAACTAGCTTCACATTCTCACTAGTGTAGAGGGTCAAGATATTATTTCTAGATCTTCTCTCTTTAAGAGAATTATAAAAAAAAAGTATTATATTCCCTAAATCTAACCACTTAACATTGGCCTGCTGTCTAGTGGAAGATTCTTCATAGTTAACAAGTTTAACAAACTCAACCACATAATCACTTTCTCTTCTAGCTAAATCCTGGTCAAGAGGAATTGACTGCACCTGAAGTTGAGCATTTTCCAGTCTCTCTTTAGCCTGAAGCACTTGTTCAGAAACATTTCTAAACCTAACTCTCTTCCAATTGATAATAATTCTTTTAACACTTTTCACCTTTTTAACAAGAGTGAACATTGGGTTACCTCTCACAGGTAAACACCAAACATTCCTCACCAATTCCAGGAACTCAGGATCATCAGATAAGAAATTTAAAAAACCTAATGGTGGAGGACGATGTTTTCTTTTCTCAAAAGTAGAAGCAACACTAGGAAAATGATCAGAAATACCCGTCATCTTTAGACAGCTGAAACTGAAAGATCCAATGCATCTTAACCATAATCCTGTCAATCTTGGACCTAATAATAACTCCATCTTGTTGGCAATTAGTCCAAGTATAGAAACAACCCATGAAAGAGAGATCCATAAGCTAAGATCCTTGAACATAATTAGACAAATCTTGAAAATGATGAGGTAAGACAGGAGCTTCACCCACTTTATCATAAGGGAACAAAATGGAGTTAAAATCTCCCAGAACAATCCAAGCTCTATTAACAATGGGAGCAAAGGCAAGGATAGACTCCTAATAAGAACTTTTGGTGATATAATAATTATCTCCATAGACAAAAGTCACAACAAAATTTAAATAAAGATAAGTAGACACATCTAGAAACAGATCTTGATGTGAGAAATGAAGAAGACTAACAATAACAGCTCCAGGATCCCAGCCAACCCGAATTCTACCATAACTATCACTACTATGATTATCAAAAAAATTCCAAGAAGGATACAAAATATTCCTTATTCTACTTTTTATTAGACTCTTGCACATGAGTCTCAACTAAACCAATCATAGAAATCTTATTATTCCTAATTAAATTTTTAACTTTTAACTGCTTCAGAGGGTCGTTATGCCCTCTTATGTTCCAACATCCAATGTTGAACATCATTTAAACTTATTAGAGAAGGAAGAAGTACCTCTAACAGAATTTTTCAGGTCTGCAATCTTTGGAAGAAGATTAATTGTTGTATGAGACAAATTACCCTTCTTTTGAAAATGTGCCCCGGATCCAGAACTTGAAGAAGCCATCTCACTTGAATCCTTATGAGCTGCCTGCAATAGAGCTTGGAAATTTTCTTTATTATGTTATGAAATCATCTCAGGAGAGTTTTCCATACATTTATCAAGAATGAAAAAAGGATTTGACATAATAAAATCATGCACTCTTCCTGTGTTTTCTTTAGTAACCTCTTTAAGGATAGTAGTTTCTCCTTTCTCAGAGTCCATACTTTCCTTTTCTATCATAAAAGAAGTAGTATCATTTCCTTGAACCCCCTCATCCAATATGCTATCCTTTTCGTTAGTCCTTGATTTAGTAATCCATCATTCTTCATTCATAGAGACAAAGGTTCTCTTTTGAACCCATTTCTGAACCATCTTCTGAGTAGGCTTAACTTTCCTAGGGCATCGAGAAAGAACATGACCAAAAACAGAACATTCACTGCACTTTGGTGGTCTCCAAGAATAATCCATTTTGATCTCAACTTTATCCTTACCATCCTTAGTGAAAGTAAAGGATTCAGGGAATTCACAATCAACCCCCACTTCAACACAAATCCTCGCATAACTCATTCTAGTTTTATTCAAAGTTTGAGTATCCATCATTAGAGGCTTTCCCAGGTAACTAGCAATCATACTCAACCATGTATTGTTCAACACGAATAATGGAACATTTCTGAAGTTCATCCAAACTGGAAATGATTTTAATTAAGCAATTTCCTGTTCAACCATTGTTGACCAAGGTTTAACAATAAACAATCTATTTGAAATAAACATGAAAGCAATTTCAAGATCCTTAGTTCTATCGTCAACATAAAGAAAATAAAAAATAAACATACTATCCCCATGAATTGTCATTTGTAAGTTATCTTTAGGTTTCCAGACACGTTTAACTGCATTACGAACCATATTAAAAGGAAGCCTCCTTCCCACAAAAGCTCCTATTACCTTATCTTCACAACGACGATTATCCTCATCAAAAACAACATAAGGAATATCTATAGTCTTCTTCCCCTCAATCACAGGGTACAAAAATAACTCCATATCAACACTAAGAACTGACTCGTTCTCTTTAACAAACAACGAAGACCAAATAGCAGGAGAAACAATAGATCCAGAAGGAGGAAAGTTTTTAAAACCTAGAGGAATAACTGGATTCAAAAACGATTTGTTACCATAAAACTTAGAATGATTTACACCCCATAGGAGAATCCTCTAGAGGCATGAAGGAATCCATTAGAGGAACGATTTTCGGAAAAGACAACTGCATCTCACCAGAGGAGATGACAAAGAAACGAAAAGACCCTAACCCTAAATCGCCTCAAAATCACCTTTGACTTATTCAACGCACAACGGCCCTTTCAAAACTTCTTTATCAAAGAATGTTTTTCTTACTACAGAAGTTTTGATTTTTGTCACGTTTGTGTGAAGAGAAATGAAAGTTTTGGTCTTGCCGTATAGGTTTATGATAAAACACATATTCTGAATCCATTCAACAAAAATTTTAAATCTTTGTTTAGCAAATTTTAATTCATGTTGGTTATCGTTAATGTTATATATATATATATGCTTCTAGGTATAAAAAACTAGTAATTTTATTCAAATAAAGCCTGGGTTTTAAACATTCATTTAAGTAGTTTATTAAGATCGTAGATTGTCTCATTGAAGACGTGTATTTGATAATCCTTGAAAATACCTTTCTTCAAAAATCCAAGAAAAATCCATAGCACTTTCCCATTGGTAGCAAGATAGTGATAACTGATAGAATTGAGTTCTACATTGTGCTGCAAACGATTTTAATCAATGTAAATTGATTTGAGAAGAATGAATTGTTGATCTGATTACAGGTGACAGTTGAGCATATATACTCGGTTGTTCTCAACTCACATGTGTGCCCCTGCACACTTACAACATTCACACAAACTCTCAACTCACATGTGTGCACTGCACACTTACATGTTAATACCCTCCCTCAAGATTAAGGTGGCTTGAAGGACAACTTGATATTGCCTTACAACATTCACACAAACTCTCAACTCACATGTGTGCAGTGTAAAAGTTTGATAAGCAACTGATAAAACTGAACAAATTGAAGAATGAAAATACTCTTTTGAACTACTGGTCATGAAGTAGTACTAGTTTGAACACTAATGCTCAAAAAATTTGTTGGACTAATTGCAAGATAGTAAATCCAAGCATTCAAAGAAGAGAATAGACCGCTGAACTGCACTTACTTGGATAATAAATGCAAAGTTTGAGAAGCAAGAACTGTTATAACACTGAACAAAACTAAAAAATCCAGAAGTAAAAATTGAAGATGTAAAATACCTCTCTTTAATCAATTACCAGTGCTGAATCAAAGATCGGTTTCTAGTAAATCTTCAAATACAAGAACCGTAATTCAATTAATTTGCAATTGAACTTAAACTGTTACCAAGAATCATCATTACGAGCTGTACTGAAAGATGAAGTAAATTTATCCCCAAATTTGAAATCCACAATCACCCTATGACCAATTTCTATTCAAAACATATCTTCAACAAAACTCTCGAAACAGATGTAAACCAGGAGGAAGATAAACGAATCGAAAGGCATTTGAATGAAAAAAAAAAAAACAAGAATTCAAAGGAAAAAGAGAGTAACAGATAAAGAATCACAGGTCACATTCACAATTGAATGTAAACTTATCAAGAGAACTTCAATTTGTACTTATATAACTCACCAAATTCAATCACATAACATCATCTGCAGCTTCATCATTAAACTCGCAAGCCAACTCACTCATGACCTCTCACATGATGAGACTGTACCAACGCTAAAATCAACGAGGTGAACTAAATATAAGTTGTTTAAGCACATGTTGTGCAACAAACATTCACCTCACACACTCATCAATGTACATCTGTGATTTAAGAAGAGATTTTCTTCACTATCAAATGGAACAAAATTAAGCTTCTCTCTAACTAACAATCGTAGAAGAAATAGGCATGCTCAGATCTAATAGCTCCAGGTATCAATACTAGTAGGACTTGATGAAAGAACTAGTTGAAAAACAGAAACTAGTTATAATGAAAACTGCTTTTGAAGATGAAATTGAATATTGTTGAGCTAGTGATGTAGAGATTGAACACATGAAATCAAGTATGAAGTAAGCAACAAATTGAGATGGAGATTACCAGCAGAGATTCAATTTTAACAGTTGAGGTTGAAGAATCAAGATCCATACCAAAAATCAGAAGAAATCCATGAATCCAAGAGCACAAGTGAGAAAATCAAATTTCGTACCTAAGAATCATGCTTAATTCCTTTGAAGACGTTGCAGTAGAACATCAGGATCAAATCTAACTTCTCAGCAATGTTTGGAACAAATCTTCACATACAGGAAACCTTATCAAACTTCAATGTAGAACATTAGGAATGAAAACTAATCTCATAAAAAAAAACCTAATTGTGAAAACTGAAAACCCAATTCAATTGAAAATTAGTTGAAGATGAAATAGAGGATTAGTTGAAGATGAAATAGCTTTTGAATATGAAGAAGAGTTGAAGAAACAGCAGAAGAATTAAGATCGATATCCTCAGATATTAAAATCTCTGAGACTGATGCTCTGATACCATGATAGAATTGAGTTCTACATTGTGCTGCAAACGCTTTTAATCAATGTAAATTGATTTGGGAAGAATGAATTGTTGATCTGATTACAGGTGACAGTTGAGCATATATACTCGGTTTTTCTCAACTCACATGTGTGCCATGCACACTTATAACATTCACACAAACTCTCAACTCACATGTGTGCACTGCACACTTACATGTTAATAATAACAACCAAATAAGTGATAGAATAGAAAAAAGGCACCAAATAAGACGTCTTAAGACTCTATCATGGAAGAGATGCAATGGAGGTAATGGTGAATTTGCTTAGAGCAAACTTTGCCGGATCCAGCCACCACATTGGCCTCTCGTTTGATGAATGGGAGGAGAATATGTTGAATTTTCTTGCATAATTTTTAATATCTTCCACATAAAAGTATAGAACTTACGATTGCGCCACCACCGTTGCATGAACCTTGCACATACTGTTAAGGGCGCAAGGGCTTTGAACTAGGAACAGACTACTCTGGTAAAGAACGTAGCATACTTGTATTAACACATAATGCTAGACTCTTATTAGTTATTACTACCTTCTCGTCTAGCATGAGCATGGATTATCCCCATGAGCGAGTGTGTCTAACTGTCTACTGAATATTGTAAGTGCGTAACTATCAACTTCATGACTTGTATGTGAGTATTTAATTAGCATGAGCGACCTTTTCCCTATGTGTTTCATGATATAAAAGGATAAGAATAAAACCCTGTGATGGTTTATTAATTTGTTTTGTTTTACCAAGTATGTTGTGCAGAAATATCTCTATGTACATAACGGATGAGATGGTGGAGATAACTGAATGCAAGTAAATATAAATACAATCTTCTTATTCCTTGAGATTGACGGAGAGGGTGGTTCTCTTTTTTTATTGTCGCGTTTGTGAGAAACGTGAGAAACAAAATGTAAGTTAGAGTTATGTCATGACAACTTTAGACTACACTACGAGAGAAGATGAAAAAAAATTCTCGGATTCACTCGACAAAAGTTTAAAATTTTTGCTTAGTGAATTTAACTTCATGTAAGCCTTCTTTAATCTTATGTTTTTTTGTATAAAAAGTGGTAATTTTAGTCAAATAAGGCCTGGTTTTTAAACATTGTTTTAAGTAGTTTAATTTAAATTGTAGATAATTTTGTTAAGGATGTGTAAAAATTCTCTTTAAAAAAGAAAAAAAAAATCGAAGAAAAATCCATAGCACTTTTCTTTTTTGGTAACAAGATAACAATAGCAACCAAATAAGTGACTGAATAAAAACAAAGGCAATGACCAACACAAACAAAAAGTAATACTCTACTACAGAAGAAATGCAATGAAGGTAATGGTGGATTTGCTTATCCCTAAGCCCTATTGCTGGAAAGGCTCGGGTTCAAAACCATACGTGGAGCTTCCGAGCAAATTTTGCCAGCGGCAACCTCGGCCTCTAGTTTGATGAAAGGGAGGGAGGAGATTTGAGTTGAAGTTTGATGCATAAATTTTTATATCTTCTGCATAGAACTTTAAATTGCGCCACCTTTGCATGAATCTTACGCATATAGAGCAAACATGCTTTTATGGGTTTAAGGGCTTTGAACTAGAAAGTAAAATTAGACAGAACGCAGCATACTTGTATGGGCTTAAGAGCGAACATTCTTTCAATACGCTTAAATGTGTCAGATCTGGTCCATCAATGTACCGTCGGGCACTCGTACATTAGTGGACTGGACGCGGGTGTAATTTATGGAATCTGATACTTGTAGCACCCGCACCCAATCGAAGATCCGTTGGATTCCATAAATTACACTTGCATCCAGTTCATTAATATACGGATTGAATACTCACTTACAAAAAAACGGATAGGCCTGATCAGGTCCACATTTTAAATCTCAAATGTTTACCTGCCAGTCCTTGGAAAAACTATTACAGCTGAACTTACTGTAGGGACGATCCTGAAACAGTGCGGAGTGTGCAATCACACATGGCCCGGCTCTGCCTAGGGTCATTTTATGCCCAGGTCACACACACCCCCTCTCCACCAAGCTCAGCCCAATCCCTTATATCTTCTACTCTTAGAACAATTTCCTTTTAAGCCCAACCCAAATACACGGTTATCTTGTATTTTTACATGTTTTACCAAAAACAAAACAAAACATGGTATAAAAAACCAAGGTGAACAAACTTACCATGCATAAAACCCCCCATATTATCTTTTATAAAGAAAAACCATTTTCATTAAAACTGAGACAAAAACCCCATTTCACTTAATACTAATTAAATTTAGATTTTAATTATTGTCAATATACCCGAGATGCCCTTCCATATATAACCTAGGTATTGTAATTTTAGGGCATTTTTTCTTCTTCTTCTTCTTCTTCTTCTTCTTCTTCATCTCCCACCACCATCACCAACAACAACAATACTTCCTCCGCCACCATCACCAGCAGCGACACCATCACCAGCAGCGACAATACCTCCTCCGCCACAACAACACATTCGTATCCTTCACCAACATCTTTCTTATTCTTCTTCTTCTCCCCACCACCATCATCAACAACAACGATACTGCCTCCGCCACCTTCACCAGGAGTGACGGTACCTTCTACGCCACAACAACACCTTCGTATCCTTCACCAACAATACCTCCTCCTTCCCCATCGCTTCCTCGTCGTTATTGTTTCTCTTCCACCACTATATGTCCAAATTCACCACCAACAACACCTCTTCTTCATCTTTCTATCCTCAATAAACATCAACAACATCTCCAGATCGACATCGCTGAAAATCATCAACAAAATATAATGATATATCATCATTGTCGAAATTTGGGTTTTTTGTTGGTGAAATTTCAGGAAACTATGAAACCTTTTGGGGTTTCATAGTTTTTTCATCATTTTGTTTTCATCTGTAATTTTAATTAAATTAAAAAAAGAAAAACTATGAAACCCCAAAAGGTTTCATCGTTTTACAGATGAAACAAAAAAATGTAATTGATATGTATGAAACCTTATTCGGTTTCATTGTTCTTTTATATGCTGAGACATTTTTGAAACAAAAAAATGTAATTGAAATGGATGAAACCTTATTTAGTTTCATTGTTTTTTATATGCTGAGACATTTTTTCTTCAGAAAATGTAATTGAAATGGATGAAACCTTTTTCGGTTTCATTGTTTTTTTATATGCTGAGACATTTTTTCTTCACAAAATGTAATTGATATGTATGAAACCTTTTTCGGTTTCATTGTTTTTTATATGTTGAGACATTTTTGAAACAAAAAAATGTAATTGAAATGGATGAAACCTTATTCGGTTTCATTGTTTTTTATATGCTGAGACATTTTTTTTTCAGAAAATGTAATTGAAATGGATGAAACCTTATTCGGTTTCATTGTTTTTTTATATGCTAAGACATTTTTTCTTCAGAAAAATGTAATTGAAATGGATGAAACCTTATTCGGTTTCATTGTTTTTTTATATGCTGAGACATTTTTTCTTCAGAAAATATAATTGAAATGGATGAAACCTTATTCGGTTTTCATTGTTTTTTTTATATGCTGAGACATTTTTTCTTCAGAAAAATGTAATTGAAA
>JAJJMC010017794.1:4553169-4575670 GCA_023531435.1 Papaver californicum | reverse complement strand
AAACCTTATTCGGTTTCATTGTTTTTTATATGCTGAGACATTTTTTCGTCAGAAAAATGTAATTGAAATGGATGAAACATTTTTCTATTGAGACATTTTTATATGCTGTGTATGTTTGTTGCAACACTGTTGGTGTTTTTTAGAAAATGCATGTTTTGATGGAACCCTAAAAGGTTTCATAATAATCTGTGTATGTTTGTTGCCAACATTGTTGGTGTTTTTTAGAAAATGCATGTTTTGATGGAACCTCAAAAGGTTTCATCCTATTCTGTGTATGTTTGTAACCAACAAATGTTGATGTTTTTTAGAAAATGAATGTTTTGATGGAACCCCAAAAGGTTTTATCCTATTCTGTGTATATTTGTAACCAACAAATGTTGATGTTTTTTAGAAAATGGATGTTTTAATGTAACCCTATAAGGTTTCGTCCTATTCTGTGTATGTTTGTTGCCAACACTGTTGGTGTTTTTTAGAAAATGTATGTTTTGATGGAACCCCAAAAGGTTTCATAGTAATCTATGATGTTTTTTTTAGAAAAACAGATGAAATAAAAACTATGAAACCCCAAAAGGTTTCATCGTTTTTTTTCATCTGTAATTTTATTGAACGAAAAAAAAAAGATGAAACCAAAATTGAACATAATTGAATCATAAATAAATATGGTGAAAACAAATGGAATTGAAGCTTTCTATCTTTCAACCTAAGTATGAAAGATTGATTTCGAAACAGATGAAACCTAGGATGATGAAGATGAAGACGATGATGGTGAAGATGAAGCTACTGATGATGATTTCATAGTTAAACCTAACAGATGATGAAACCATTTTTGATTTTGATTTGATCTATGATTTTGTTTGATTTTAGGTTGAAAATGTTACTGATGATGATGAACAAAAATTTCGTCAATATTTCTAAATTGGTTTGTTTCTGATTTTCTAGTTGTAGATGGTGCAGATGATGATGATGAAGTTCTTGATGATGAAGATGAAGACTATGATGATGAATCTATTGATGATGAAGATGAAGATGAAGACGAAGATGAAGAAGACAGTCTGATTTTTGGGCGTTAATGGGTTCTTCAATTTTCGGTGTTCACAAAAGAAGGTGGGCGTGCGGGCGTGATGGAAATGATATTTTTGGGCTGAATTATGAGCAAAGGTAACATGAACAGTTGGTTTACAATGGAGTTTTTGTGTCAAAATTGTTTTGTTGGGTTTAAGATACTTGGATAGTGACATCTCTGGGCTTATAACTCAAGGCCTGAAAAAAAAAACAAAAAAACAAAAAACAAAAACAAAAATATTTTTATCAACACAGGAAACTACGACCTTGTGGGTATCAGACCCTGGTTCAATCAATTGAACTACTGCTACTAATTATTAGTTAATTACAAATTATATTTTACATTTACTGATAGAATATTTTATTCTTGAAAATAGATTTCCTTTTCAATAATAACAAAAATAGGTCAACGAATAAGAAGTCTTAAGACTCTGTCATGGAAGAGATGCAATGAAGGTAATGGTGGATTTGCTTAGAGCAAACTTTGCCGGATCCAGCCACAACATTGCCCTCTCGTTTGATGGATGGGAGGAGAATATGTTGTAGTTTCTTGCATAAAGTTTGATATCTTCCACAAAGAAGTATATAACTTACAATTGCGCCACCTTTGCATGAACCTTGCACATACGGTTAAGGGCGCCAGGGCTTTGAACTAGGAACAGACAACTCGGGTAACACATAATGCTAGAGACTCTTATTAGTTATTACTACCTTCTCGTTTAGCATGAGCATAGATTATCCCCATGAGCGAGTGTGTCAAACTGTCTACTGATTATTGTAAGTGCGTAACTATTAACTTCATGTCTTGTATGTGAATGTTTAATTAGCATGATTGACCTTTTTCTTATGTGTTTCGTGATATAAAAGGAGAAGAAATAAAACCCTGTGGTTGCCTAAGACTACATTATATAGATAATATTGGAACTTAAGACCAAGCCAAGATTGTTAATTCGTTTTGATTTTGCCAACATGGTATGTTGTGCGGATGCTTCTATATACATAAATGGATGAGATGGTGGAGATAACTGAATGCAAGTAATATAAATGTAATTTTCTTATTCCATGAGATTGACTGAGAGGGAGGTTCTTTTTTTTCTTTTTGTCACGTATGTGAGAAACTTTGTCACCTATGTGAGAAACATGAGAAACAAAATATAAGTTAGGGTCCCGTCATGAAAACTTTAGACTACATTACGAGAGAAGATGAAATAATTCCCGGATCCACTCGATAAAAGTTTAAAAATTTTGCTTAGTGAAGTTTTCTTTGTATGTCTTCTATAAATGCTATATTTTTGGGTATAAAAAAGTGGTAATTGCAGTCAAATAAGGCTTGGTTTTTAAACATTAATTTAAATAATTTAATTAATATTATAGATAATCTCGTTGAAGATGTTGTAAAAATTCTCAAAGTCAAAGAAAAATCAGAACTTTTCTTTTTGGTAACATGATAACAATAGTAACCGAGTAAGTGACTGAATAAAAACAAAGGCAATGACCAATACAAACAAGATGTAATACTCTATTTTTTGAAGAAATGTAATGAAGAAGTAACGGTGGATTTGCTTATTATAAGGGAACGATAAGAACCCTTAAAATCTACGTGACCATTTATTTTTTCGTATGTGGAAAGTTGGTTGGGAAGTTGATGTCTTATGTTGAGAATGCTAATAAAACTGGATATCAACGTATAAGTTTGTGATCGGGACTTAATGTTGCGAAAATTTATATATTCCCATTTAAAAACACGTTAAAAAAAAAGAAAAAAAGGTGTTGGGTATCCCAAACAGTGGATAAAATACTGCTCGAGATTTGGACAAAGCATCGGTAATATTAATACCGATCTAATAAAGTTCTGACAAAGTCTCTATTTTTATAAGCAATTTTTGAATTTTTAAAACAAGTTAAACAACTGATCAGGATACCATATCCCGTTCGGGATATATTTTTTTTTTCTAATCTTTTATACTCTTTTGAATTTTGTTTTTTCTGTTTTTCAAAGATTTCGAAACCAAAATCTGTTATTTCGGGCATTTTGGTTTTGTTTTTTTGTTTTTTTTTTCTTTTTTAGTAACAATTTTTACTGAATTTTTTAGATTTTTTTTTTAATTTTAGATTTTTATTGACTGTTTTTATTAGTGTTGTTAATAAGGATTTAAAATTAAAAAAAATTGATTTTTATGATTTTGTTTTTATTACTATTGGTATTACCAAATTTTTAAAAAATGTTAGTAAATTTTTTCATTTCTTTCAGAATCTTTCCGTAGCGATTGCTCAGTGCGTGATTGGTACAAACTTCTGTAATTGAACTGTTGGCATTATATATATCGGCAATTCTAACCCATAATAATTCTAAAGGTTTATTATTTCCTGTAGTAGCATCGAGACTAATGTAAACATATGCTTTACACAAAGCAACATTTTTTTCTGGAGAATAACGAACACGAGGAGCTGCTCCGCCGGACATATTCTTTGAATGAGATATAGTTTCTAAATTTAAAAAAAAAAAACAAACTATGCTTTAGTTTGTGGGGTGGAAGAAAAAAAGATGAATATTACCTAGTATTTATAGTGAAAATTAAACTGTTCGGTAACAGTGATACAAACTTTATAACAGTGACACAAACTTTATAAAGGTGACACAAACTTTAAAAATAAAATAAAAAAATTAAGAAAGATAAAAAAATAAATAAAATAACAACACTAAGTCCCGAACGGGACTTGGTTTCGCGACCAATTCTTTATGAACTAAATAACCCATCGTGATTTGGTTTCCCGATCGGTACTTGGTGTAATCTTTTTTTAATAAACTATTTTTTAATCAGCGGTTGTACTTCTATCTCCCAAATATAATGTTTCGATCACATATTATTTTACCGATCGCCAAACCATTTCTCTTTCTTCCCTTATTCTCTTATTTCCAAATCAGGAACCTTGGAATAAGGGTGGGGAATATGGTTTTTAAGGTATACCCAAGTCAATTGTACTTGACTAAACCCCTATTTAAGGTACATTTTTCTCATAGTACCTTGCCTTAGAGCAAACTTTGCCAAATCCAGCCGCAACATAGGCCTCTAGTTTGATAAAAGGGAGGAGTTTTGACTTGAAGTGTGATGTATAAATTTTGATATCTTCTACATAGAAGAAGGTAAAAATGAGTTGTTGATAGACACATTTTAGTGTCTAAATTGCACCTTAATTTCTAGTGAGTTAGTATTCGATTTTGTGTCTATTACGTGTTTTTATGCTTTTGCAGGTACATTAGAAGAATAAAGATTTACGGAAAAATTGGCTCAAAAAGTGATAAAGGCACCCGGGACAAGTGTTATTGGCACCCCAAGAATGGATAAGGGACACCCTAAAATCGGGCCGAGTCAACTCAGTCAACACAGCGGGTCAACTCGGTCAACCCAGTGAGTCAACCCGGCCCGAGTCACCAATCCAACTCATCGGGACAGTCCACTGAATCAACTGTACACTTCAAATTCACGTGAAAAATGGGTTCTTTTGCTTCCAAATTGACACACAAGCTAGAAGAGATTGATACAAGACTAAACACATCGATTTGGAGTGATTTTAGCCGGAAAAAGAGGTTCCCGGAGTGTATCCAGCCGGAAAAAGGAATCACTCTTTGATTCAGATTTGGGAAGATTTTGGAGTGTTTTAAAGAGTTCTATTAGGTTTAGAACTCTCCCTAGGGTTTGTAGAGCCTATATATATGAAGAGAAGCCGAAGAAATCAAGGGGGGGGAAGCCTAGAGATTGATTTTCGGAGTCACCGGAGTTTGGCCGGAACTGGACAGCATACCGGTCACCGCCGGTGCTGTTCTTCATCTACCACCGTCTGAGAAGACGACTCAGCCACACTTATAACTGTTGCTGATTCAAACTGCTCCTGTTGCCTATTCTTTTAAACCTTTGTTGCTTAGAAACACTTCTGTAACGCCTGAACCTTGTTCTGTAACACTTATAAACGCGTCTGTTCAGCTGTTGCACCGTTATTCAACCTTGTAATCAATATGTTGAGCAATGAAAAGATCTTTTGAGCAAGTTTTCTTCACCATGAGCTAATTATATTTACTGGGATGATGGAGGAGGTTTTTCTCTCAATTTTATGTGGTAAGTCTATTTTTAATTAATTAATTATAATTCTTTACTTATTAAAATTGCATAGTTTTGAAATAGAAAAAACGGTTTTCATTCAGTAGTGGTGTTTTTGTTTGATGGGTCATGCTGGGTTAACAACATCTGATGTCCCATGCTTATGATTTACCTTTACTTGTTTGCATAAAACCTATTTTGGCAATATTTGAGCTTAATTTATTTAAAAGAATTACCCGATTAATCACATAAATTGTTAGAAATAACTGATTCCTGATTCCTGGTTTTCCCCATATTTTCTAAAAATCATCTCTAGTTTATTTTCCTGATTTTTATTAGTTTAGATTTAGTCCAATATTTTCTAAAATCATTACCTTCACAAGTTCGAGAATCAAACCTTTATTTACCACTATTAAAACCACATCAGTTGTCTACTCAATTGTATTAATGGAGACCAAAACGTACAATGTACAGAAGGAAGCAATGTCAGTTTTATAGTACTGTCTGCCTATCTATCATAAGCCAAATGACAAGCTGGTATACTAACATACACAGTCACGAGAGTTGCACAGCACGCTTCCTAATAGTACAATTACATGTGTGAGTGGCACAAGGGATTACACTCCAATGGCATAAGCTATGCTACTAGCCCCCGTCAAGTGAAAGTTTGGATGGAGGTAACACTTTTAACTTGTCCCGGAGCATAGCAAATCTCGGCCCAGGTAGACCCTTGGTAAAAATGTCAGCTACCTGACTATGGGTGGAAATGTAGCGAATTAGTAGTGATTTAGATAGCACTAGCTCTCGGACAAAGTTGAAGTCAATTGCCATATGCTTCTTCCGTGTGTGAAAGACTGGATTAGAGCAGAAAGAGATTGCGCTAACATTGTCACAGATCATAGTTGGAGGAGTTGGCAAGAACACATGGAGATCTGTGAGTAACTTGCAGACCCATAATAATTCTGCGGCTGAGTTTGCCAGGCTTCTAAACTCAGCCTCAGTAGAAGACCTTGCCACAGATGACTGACGTTTACTGGACCATGAAATTAGTGTCGACCCAAAGAAGATGCAATATCCCCCTGTGCTTCTTCTTGTAACTGGTTCTCCAGCCCAGTCAGCATCACTGAAGCCATGCACCTGACTTAAGCCTTTTTGAATAACAATTCCAAAATTGATAGTACCCTTTACATACCTTAGAATTCGTTTGGCAGCAATGAGATGTTCAGAGGTTGGATTCTGCATATGCTAGCCAACTTGGTTCACAGAGTAACTGTGCTCAGGTCTAGTCCAAGTTAAGTAGTGGAGAGCACCCAATAGTGACCTGTATGAGGTTGCATCTGACATAAAATCCCCACTTGTAGGCAGCAACTTAGAGCCTGCAGGAACTGGGGAGGAGCATGGCTTTGCTCCAACCATATCAAATTTCTTGAGTAGATCCAATGCATATTTTGTCTGGGACATAAAGATACCACTAGCATTTCTCTTTACCTCTAAATCCAAAAAGTAGTGAATTGGACCCAGGTTTTTAATTGGAAAGTGTTGTTGCAAGTCAGACACTAGTGAGTTGCAATATGATTGTGATGTTCCTGTCAACAAAATGTCATCCACATACACTAGCAAAACTGTCATCCTAGAACCTTCTTTTTGAATAAAAATAAATGAATCAGCAGAGGATAATATGAAGCCATAAGAGAGAATAACAGTGACTAGTTTATCATACCATGCCCTATGAGCTTGCTTAAGGCCATACAATGATTTGTGAAGCTTGCACACAAATGTTGGATGTGCTGGATCCTCAAATCCTGGTGGCTGTGTCATGTAGACATCCTCTAGTAAATCACCATGCAAAAAAGCATTGCTCACATCTAGCTAGAGTACTGGCCAGTCATGATTTAAAGCAAGTGTAAGAAGTAACCTGATTGTGGTTGGCTTGGCCACTGGGATAAAGGTGTCAGAGTAGTCAATTCCCTCTTTCTGATGGAACCCCTTGGCTGCAAGTCTTGCCTTGTGCCTCTCAACAGTGCCATCAGGTTTATATTTGAGTTTCAAAACCCACTTGCACCCCACTATATTCTGACCAGGAGCAGGTGGCACAGTAGACCAGGTTCCAGCTGCCTATAGAGCATTATACTCATCATTAAGAGAGGCATTCCACTTGGGGTCCTTCTTAGCTTGGCTGACACAAGTAGGAATTGATGGTGGTATGTGTGCAATCAATGCAGCAGACATTGAGTGCTTTGTGCTGAAAACCTTTTTCTTAAAAATCCCATGCTTACTTCTTGTTGTCATTAAATGGCCCTTGTCAGAGGAAGAAGCTATAATAGATGTAGGAACTGTAGATATTTGTGCATCAGCTGGTTGGAAATTCATAGTAGTGGTTGTGTCAGGAAAAGAATTGCATGGAGTTGGTTGCAATAAGACAGAAGAATCCAGAGTGTGAATGGATGTGCTAAACAAATCAGCAGTAATAGAGTCAGGAGGAGACCTGTCAGTTGAAGGAGATGTATGCATATGATAGGACTTCTCATTAAAAACCACATGTCTTGATACATAGATCCTTCCAGTTTTGACATATAGGCATCTGTAGCCTTTGTGACAACTGCTATAACCCACAAAGACACAAAAAATGCTTCTGGGAGATAACTTGTGTGCAGCATAAGGCTTGAGCCATGGAAAACACTGACATCCAAAAGATCTTAGAAATGTATAGTCAGGTTGTTGTGTGAAGAGAACCTCAAAAGGTGACTTGAATCCCAATGATCTAGTTGGTAGTCTATTAATAGTGTAGTTAGCAGTGCTAAATGCATCAACTCAGAAAGTAGCTGACAGACCAGACTGTAGAAGATATGTTCTGCACACATCTACCAAATGCCTGTGTTTTGACTCAGCCACACCATTTTGTTCTGGTGTACGTGGGCATGAGATTCCATGAGTGATACCATATGCTTTTAGAAAGGATGTAAGGTCACTATTAAAAAACTCTCCTCCTCCATCAGTTCTTATGGCTTTAATTTTATGCTGTAATTGGAGCTCTACTTGTGATTTAAAGCTATAAAAGACATTTTTGAAATCTGATTTTTCACACAAAGGATAAATCCAGCAGAATTTAGAGTAATCATCCACTATATTGACATAATATTTGTATCCACAAGTTGAAATTACAGGGAAAGGACCCCATAAGTCCAAATGTAGTAAAGCTAAAGGAATATGGCTAGAGTGACTTGACAGTTGAAATGGTAGTTTGTGACTTCTACCAAGATGACAGTCAGTACAAAATATTGGTTTGTTTATTACATTTTTATTGGAAAAGGACTTGCTAACATGCTGCAAGGTTTGAAATGAAGAGTGTGCAAGTCTCTTATGCCACACTTCTGGAGATATAGAAGAGGTGATAGTAGACATGGCTTTATTTGCTGATGAATGAAGAAAATGGATCGGATATAAACCATTCTTATGTGGACCTTGCAAAAGTGTCTTCCCAGTTTCTTTGTCCTTCATAAAGAATCCATAAGAATCAAATGTTATTGTGCAATTGTTGTCAGAGGTAAATTTATGGACAGATAAAAGATTTTGGTTTGAAGTTGGTGCAAGATGAATGTCATTAAGGGTGAACTTAAACAATGGAGTAAATTTTAGTGAAGAACCAGTATGGGTAATAGGCATACCTTCTCCATTGGCTGCCATTATCTCATCTGAGCCACCATATGCTGAGATGTCTTGAATTTCTGACTCATTGTTGGTGAGATGGTTATTTGCTCCAGTGTCTGCATACCAGGGGTTTTCACCCAAGATGTTTGCTGATGCCAACATAACTGTTAGATGTTGTGGTGTATGACTATTCTGATATGAGAAGTTGAGCCTGTTTCTGCACTCCAGGGCTCCATGGCCAGATTTACCACAAATCTGACATATAAGAACTGATGTAGTAGATGAAAATTGAGACCAAAACATCAAACGTACAATGTACAATGATAAAAAAAAATTTGGAAGCAAGGATCGCAACTAGAGTTCCTCTGATACCATAGAAGAAGGTAAAAATGAGTTGTCTACTCAATTGTATTAATGGAGACCAAAACGTACAATGTACAGAAGGAAGCAATGTCAGTTTAATAGTACTGTCTGCCTATCTATCATAAGCCAAATGACAAGCTGGTATGCTAACATACACAGTCACGAGAGTTGCACAGCACGCTTCCTAATAGTACAATTACATGTGTGAGTGGCACAAGGGATTACACTCCAATGGCATAAGCTATGCTGCTACTACATAGAACTTAGGGGTGAGAAACGGGTGGAACCCGTGGATTTGGTGCTACCCAAATCCAACCCATCAAAATGGCGGGTGCTAGATTTGCATCCGTGTCTAATCCACCACCCGCGAATTTGACATCCATGGATGGGTGATAGGTGCATAAATCATACATTTAAAGTAGTTTTTCCCGATCCTTATTTGCTATATTTGAGTGAATTATTATGTATTTCGATTACTTTCGAAGTTTAGTTGTCTTTTCAGGTTACTGTTCAGAAACCCGCAGAATGGAGCTGTATGAGAAGAATTACCGAGGAGCCAGTAAAACTCTTCTAAATTTAGTCCTTTCACCATTCACAGTGTAGGAAATTGAATTACAAATCCAACGGCGAAAGAACGAGGTCATTCTGATCTCGTATGAGGAAGATATGGGCAAAGCCACATGGTGGCAAACTAGCTTGTGCTGCTAGCGCCCAGGCGCTAAGTTGGCTGAACCGCAAGTGCTAAGGTGCTAAGTGGCTAGTTGGAGGTGCTAGAGTGGTTTGGTGGACTAGTGGCTAGCCTTGGTGGAGTAGTAGCTAGCTTGGGGAAGTCATATGGGATTAGGAAAGAATTTGGAGTTACCATATCTTGTTGGGATGTAATAAGGAAACTTAGCACATTTCCTAATTCCACTAGGATTCTAAAAGTGGCCAACTCTAGTTATAAAAAAAATAATTGGTCTTCTCATGGAAGTCTTTTGGGAAATTGGGACAGCAAATATTGGAGATTACACTCACTAAAATCGTGGATATCTTGTTGGAGCTGGACATACACAAGAGAGTTTGAAACAACAAAGGAAAGAACAAAGGCTGGGCGCAACTATTTTCGTATTTGGGCTGAATTCACAAACCAAGTTGTCTCACGCACTAATTTTTGGGATTAAACTCATACATATAAAACAAAGTATACAGGAGAAAGGATATACAATACACGGTGAAAAAAAGAGAAGATACACAGCAAGAAGAAAGAAGGCAACAGGCGTAACTTGGTGCTGTTGGCTACTTCGGCAGCTGCACTTCGGAGCAACAATTCTTCACTATCTTTCCGGGTTTGATTGTATTTTCTTTATTGATTTCCATGGGTTTTGAGAAACCCATGATGAGCTAAACCCCTCTTATTGGTTAGGGATGTAATCTGAAGTTGGAAAACATGTTTATTGATTGAATGGCGCATGCTTATACGTTCATGTTATTTTTAATATCGTTCATGTTCTACCGAATATAGTGTTATATATGATTGATTGCTGATTTATTTGAGTTGCAAATCAGGTGAATAAGCATTGATATCTATAACTAAACTGGAGTTCTAAGAGTTGATTCTGTCGAGGGACTCCGGTTACAAGTATTATAGCATATTTGTTAACGATACTTGATAGACACATTTTAGTGTCTAGATTGCACCTTAGTTTCTATTAAGTTAGTATTCGATTTTGCAAATATTACGTGTTTTTATGCTTTTGTAGGTACATTTGAAGAATAAAGATTTGTGGAAAAATTGGCTCAAAAAGTGATAAAGGCACCCAAGGACAAGTGTTATTGGCACCCCAAGAATTGATAAGGGATACCCTAGGATCGGCCGAGTCAACCCAGCGGGTCAACCAGGCGATTCAACCCAGCGAGCCAGCGAGTCGACTCAGCCGGATCAGCCGATTCAACTCATCGGGAAAACTACTGGATGTGTTAAAATCAAGTGATTCGTAGGTTCTGTTGCTTCCAGATTGTTCCAAACACTAATAGTTATCTCACGCAAGTCATAAACAACAAAAGATCCCATGAAATCAGCTCGGAAATCATGTATTTGGCCGGAATCATGATTCGATTAGGATTGAGATTTGTGGGCTGTTTTATAGAGTTCTATTAGGTTTAGAACTCTCTCTAGGGTTTCTACTACCTATATAAACCAAGAGAATCCAAGAAAATCGACTACAAAAACCTAGAGAAGAATTCCGAAAATTTCCGGTGAAGCTCCGTCAACGTCCGGTCACTGCTACTGCACCGACCGGCTGTTCTTCATCCATCACCGTCGGAGAAGACGACTCAGCAACACTTACAACTGTTGCTGATTTGAATTTTCCTGTTGCGTCTGTGTTGCTTAAAACTCTCCTGTAACAGCTGAACCTTCTCCTGTAACGCATATAAGTGTATCAGCTGTTACAGCGTTATTCACCTTTGTAATCGATATTTTGAGCAATGAAGAGGTCTTTTGAGCAATCTTTTTCCACCATGAGCTAAGTCTATTTACTGGGATGATGGATAAGGTAATTTTCTCAATTTTATGTGATTTAATTATTTTCTAATAATTATTTATAATTCTTTTGTTATTAGAATTGCATAGTTTTAAATAGTGAAAACAGTTTTCTTTCAACAGTTGTGCTTTTGCTTGATGTATTATGCTTGGTTAATTAATTTTGATAGTCCATGCTTGTGATTTACCTCTGTTTGTTAGCATAACGAAACCAATTTTGGCAATTACTTGCGCTTCAATTAATTTAAAAAGAATTATCTGATTAATCACATAGGTTGTTAGAATTACCTGATTCCTGATTCCTGGTCCTTTTAAAGTTATTCAAAAATCATCTTTAGGTTATTTAGTCTTTTTCATACTCCTGGAATTTTCTAGAGTTAATTAAAATCATTATTTTCTAAAATCATTACCTTTACAAGTTCGAGAAACGATCACTTTATTTACCACTTCTAAACTACATCAATTTTTGGCGCCGCCGACGCGGACTTGTTTTTAAGTTTAGGGTTTTAGATTTATTTTTAGGTTTTTATTTTTATTTTTATTTATTTTACTTTGTTCTATTTTACGTTTCTTTTGGTATTTCTCTTTTTACTACAGGTTGAATTTTTGATCGAAAAGGGAAGTAAGCCAAATTTTGGAATTAAAGCTAAAGACTTGGAATTAAAAGGGAAGGATTAAAGAACGAAAAAGGAGATCGAACATTTTATTTGTTTTAAATTAGATTTTTAGTTTATTGTAATTAGTTTTAGTTAGTTTTGATTAGTTTAGAAAATTGTATTAGGGTTTTAATTTTTTCTGTAATTTTTCTTTTATTTTCGGACACTTTTGGACATTATTTTTGGGACTTTGGACATTTTATTATTTTTAAACCCTACGGAAGGGTAGTTTTAAATATCAAACTGTGTGCAGGGAAGGACGACAATTACGATATTGTCTCGGCCCCTCGGGTTCGCACACTATTGAAAAGGATATTAGTGGCCCGAGTCGACTTCAACGGTTCGTCGCCCGTCTAGTACGGGAGGTAAACTTCGACCAACTCAAGAATCTCCTGTCAGTGGGTTTTATGGACGCCTTTGTATGCATATATGTTGAGGACTGAATACGGAATTTAATTTTTGCATAGTAAAGGGAAAGGCCTGGCCAAACAAGATAAGGTTTCGGATTTCATCACCGTCTCCTTCTTGCCCGCTTTAGGAAAACGAAACCTACGCGAACCTAAGCCTAAAATCTTGACTAGAAAGAGACCTATAGGGTATCGAGCTTATTGGAAAATCGTTCAAAAGGACTGTACGGGTTACTTTATTAGCCTAACTCGAAGAACATGAAGATTATTTTAAGTTGATTAGAGCCGCCTTGTAACCCAGGGAAAAGTGCCAAAGAGACAGGGGTATCAAAGCTCCATTGAGCTTCTCCTGTTTCTCTTCGACTTAATCTAATTCAGATCGTTCTAAGAGGTTTGCTAACATTATAACCAGTTGCTTTTTGAAAGAATAGAAGCTGGTCTAAAGACAATCTAAGTGGAGCCATCATGCTTGTTGTTTGCTAGATTTAGGTTTGATTTGGTTGAGTCAGGGCACGATTGTGTTTGATTAATTTCTTGTTAGGATTTAGTTTTTGCATGCCAAGAACACCCTTAAGGCGAACTTGGGATAGAGACCCTCAGGGTAGGTTAATTAGTGGAAGACCGGTAGTTCACCTTAACCTTGAGAAGTCAACTGAGAGTGAAACAGTCACTCCCGAGACCGTTTCAGCAATGACAACTCTGAAGGATTTGTGGAATCCAACCAGGACCTTACGTCCATCTTGCATCAAGTTAGCCGCTACTGAAGCGAGCTACGAACTGAAACCCGGAATTATCCAGATGCTCCCATTATTCTTAGGAAAAGAAAACGAAAATCCCTATTTTCATGTTAGGGAATTCGAGGAAATATGTAGCACGATCAGAATTAGGGACTTGAATGACGAGTCTATTAAACTTAGATTATTTCCCTTTTCACTAAGAGATAAAGCCAAGTCGTGGCTGTATAGCTTGGCTCCTCAGTCAATTGAAACCTATGCCCGACTTACTTTAGCTTTTATTCAGAAGTTCTTCCCTAGGAACAAAATTTCGTCTGTTAGGCAGAAAATATGCACGTTTTCCCAGCTAGAGGGAGAGTCTCTGTATGTGTATGTAGAAAGGTTCAATGACTTATTGTCCCAATGCCCAGACCACGGTATAGAGGAGTTAAGGCTAGTTCAGATTCTCTATGACGGTTTGGACTACGCATCTATAACCTTGGTCGAGTCTTTGTCAACCGGAGGGTTCGACAGTAAAACTCCTGCTGAGGCGATGAAACTTCTGAGGGACATCGCCGAGAAGACCCAGCAGTGGGAGAGCAGTAGAGAGCCAAAAAGAACAATTCTTCTAGGAAGAGGAAATGTTCATAGGGTAGAAGGATCTTTTGATTCAAAGGCCCAAATAGAATTCTTCTAGGCAGGCTTTTCCTCTTTATAATAACACTAGATTTGATAACCAGAGAACGTTCGACCCGTATTCAGAATCTTATAACCCTGGCTGGAGAAACCACCCGAACCTTTCCTGGTCGAAAGGCCAGGCTCAAGGTCAGTTTAGTAATGCTAAAGGTCCTCCAGGTTTCAGTTATAAGAATTCGGCTGGTCCAACTCAGCCCAGCAATGACGAAAAGTATTAGCAGAGGTTCCAAAGCCTAG
This sequence comes from Papaver californicum, assembly GCA_023531435.1. Classification (NCBI taxonomy): domain Eukaryota; kingdom Viridiplantae; phylum Streptophyta; class Magnoliopsida; order Ranunculales; family Papaveraceae; genus Papaver; species Papaver californicum. The sequence goes on along the minus strand of JAJJMC010017794.1, from coordinate 4,561,267 downwards.
AAAAAGCTGTGTTTAGTTTACAAACCCAAGTCAGTGACATTGCTACGGCTCTGAGAGAGAGAGAACTTGGTAGGTTCCCTAGTCAACCCGAACCCAATCCTAGAGGATCCAATGAAATGTCGACTGGTGAGAAATCATCCAGTCATGTGAATGCAATTAGTACCCTTAGGAATGGTAAGGTAGTGGATAAAAAGGTAACTAGGCCTGATAGTGAACAAACTGTAGTTCACCCTGACCCAATAGTTGAAGAGACTGATAAAGTCTCTGACGAGCCTGAGGCAACCCCTCAGAGAACCGATTTTATGCCTAGATCCCCGTACCCAAGGTTGTTAGCACCTACTAGGAGGGAATCCAATTTTAATGAAATAATGGAAGTTTTTAAGAAAGTCACGATCAACCTTCCATTATTAGATGCAATTAGGAAGATTCCTGCTATTCCAAGTTTCTTAAGGACATGTGTACGCGAAAGCGAAAACTTAGCGTACATAAGAAAGCTTTTCTAGCTAGTCATGTAAGTTCAATTATACAGAGTAGTACGGCCCTTAAGTACAAAGACCCAGGTTCCCCAACCATAGCTTGCACAATAGGAAACTACCGGGTAAAAAGAGCCTTACTCGATTTAGGAGCCAGTGTGAACTTACTGCCGTACCATGTGTACCTCCAGCTAGGACTAGGCGATTTGAAACCGACTCAGATGACTTTGCAGTTAGCTGATAGGTCTGTGAAAATTCCCCGTGGTGTCATAGAGGATGTTTTGATTGAAGTGGATAAATTTATTTATCCAGTGGACTTTGTTGTGCTTGATACCAGACCTGTGCCTGATCCAGAGAATCATATACCGGTTATACTAGGTCGCCCGTTCTTAGCAACATCTACTGCGATCATTAACTGTCGTAACGGTGTTATGAACTTGTCTTTTGGTAACATGACTATTGAGCTGAATATCTTCAACATTAGTAATCAACCACCCGAGGTAGATGACCCCACCTTAGAAACCGTCAACATGATACAGACCACAGTTCAGGAGTCATTAACAAACACTTTGATAGAAGACCCGTTAGCAAAATGTCTAGCCCACTTTGGATTAGAGTTTGATGAGTTAGGCCCATCAGAGACCTTACCTGTGATTGTAGCTTCAGATTTGGATAGTGAGCAAGAGAATAGGCTAGTAACCGTGCTTCAGGACAAATCAGAAAGCCTTAGGAGGGACCATAGCAGATATCAAGGGAATTAGCCCAACAGTTTGTATGCACCAGATCCATTCAGAGGAGGAATCCAGACCGTCTAGGGAGATGCAGCGTAGGCTCGACCCATTAGAAGATCCATTAGAGAAATGCCTAGCCAACTATAGAATTGATGGGGATAATGATAGTGTTATTAATGAAGTGAGCACTTTGTTAGGTTCTGCACCACCAGATTGTAATTTAGAAGAAGCAATTGACTATTTTCGAGAATCTGACGATCCGGAAATGAGGGAAATTGTTATTAGTCTATCTAGAGACACTGAAAACTCTAAGTTTGGGGGTGACTATCATTCTCCATGTGCTATACCATTAACTCTTAGGAAGGTCCCTAGCTTGGGACTTGACATATGCACGTCTGCCATTGTACAAGATCATCTTCGAGCTAGATCCACTGATCCTCTTGTTCAGAAAGAAGTTCAGTTGCCAAAAACCAATCCTCTAGTCGATGTGGTTTACCTAAATAGGGATCAAAGTGTGTTCAGATTGTTTATCTTCATAGCTTGCTGCTGTTTCCTTCTATTGTGGATAACACTATTTGATTCAGATGATCCACAGTTGTTCCGATTATTGCTATATGATTTAAGGAGGTAACTTATGCTCATGCGACACGGTAATATCTTTCCCTAATTCCTTTTCGTGCAGTGTTTAGAAACATTGAGGACACTGTTTATTTTAAGTTTGGGGGTATTGGGAGACTTTTTAGGATTAATAAGATTTGGAATTTAGAAGCATGTGAACAATTCAGGGTGACACTAACCACTCTAGGTAGATGGAAACTTAGCCATTTTGTTAAACGACGTTCTGACAAAGGTTGGGAAACCGATGAAGATTCTGGTTACGGTGAGTCTGAAAATGAAGAGGAGTGTGTTGAGAATGAAACCGAATTGATTAATACTGTGGAAGACCCAATTGAACTTTCCGAGGATGATATTAATAATGTTAATGCCGAGATCTTTGTTGAGGCAGTACAGTCAGAAAGTTTGATAGAGGACCACAACATACCAGAGGTAAGTAATTCATTACAGATTTTTAAAAAGGAGAAGGATTCCATAATTCACGATAATTTAGAAGGTTTGCCTACACCTTTGTTTCTTAATCCTTTTCCTTTACCTCGTTTTGGCTTGGATTTACGTGCCTCAGAAATACTGATAAATTACTTTTCTTCTAAATATCCATCGTTGGAAGCACTTGATTCTCATTCTATATAGGTTAGCAAAAAGGAGTCTATAGAAGCTCCCGAATTCTATGTTCTTTATCCACTCCCGAGTGTAGAAAAGACTAAGTGTGGAGGAAACTTCTATCGAGCAATAACTTCACTATTAATTTCGTGTATTAATATTTTTGTGAAGTTAACGTTTGCAATGCAGATTGTTTTATGGGTGGATCCCCAAATTTTCAGATTATTGGTCTATGGGCGACCAGACAGTCGGGTTGAAGACGTTAAACAGAGGAGCCGCGACTTTCCGCAAGAAACCTCCTTAGCGATAAAAGAAGAGGTCGAGCGACTATTGGAGGCTAAATTCATAAAACCTATATAACACCCCACGTGGCTGGCTAATCTCATACCAGTTGTAAAAAAATTTGGAAAGATCAGGTGCTGTGTGGATTACCGAGACCCCAATCGAGCATGCCCAAAGGATGATTTTCCGCTACCGCGTATAGACGTTTTAGTAGACGCCACGGGAGGACACGGGATGCCCTCATTCATGGACGAGTTTAGCGGTTACAATCATATCAGTGTGGTAGCTGAAGACGCGTTCAAAACAGCATTTCAGACACCGTATGATAACTTTTATTATGTGGTCATGCATTTTGGGCTAAAGAACGCTGGGGCCACCTACCAAAGGGCGATGACACTGATCTTCCATGATCTCCTCCACTAAAGTGTAGAGGTGTATGTGGACGATATCATAGTTAAATCAAGTGCAAGGGAAGATCATGTTGAACATTTGAGACGGGCGTTCGACAGATGTCGCAGATTCAAGTTAAAAATGAATCCGCTAAAGTGTGCTTTCGGGGTAACCTCGGGCAAGTTCCTCGGTTTCATGGTGAAAGAAAAGGGGATACAGGTTGACCCAGACAAGATAAAATCTATCACCATAATGACACCTCCCAAAGATGTGAAGGAACTACAAAACTTCATCGGAAGAATATCATACGTACGATGTTTCATCCCGGGCCTTGCTCAACTCCTAACCGCGTTTCTCCCAATGCTAAGGAAAAACACAAAATTCGAGTAAGGGGAAACACAACGGGATGTGTTCCATAAACTCCAGCAATGTTTGGTCAGTCCTCAGGTACTCATACCTCCTTTTAAGGGAGAGCCCCTCTACCTTTATACCGCCTTCACAAACCTGGATATAAGAGCGGTCTTGGCACAAGACAGGGGGAATGACAACCTATCACCCATCTATTACGTTAGCCGAGTTATGAAGGATTCCGAGATGCGATACCCCAAAGTCGAACAAGCACGCTTAGCCCTGAGATATGCGGCGCAAAATTTGAGGCCGTACCTTCTGATGCATGAAATCATTGTCGTTGCAGCGGCAAACCCGATCGCATATCTCACGATAAAACCAATCCTGACGGGAAGGATCGTAAGATGGCTCCTACAATTATCCGAGTTTAAACTCAAATATCAAAATCCCAGAGGCTTCCGGGGGTAGGCAATTGCCGACCTTTTGGATGCTTTCCTCGGAAGCAAAGATACGTCTACCCATGATGAGGTGCTAGGGGAAGTAGCGGAGGTAGAAGGAGAAGCTTGGATTATGTCCTTCGACGGGTCTTCATACGAAAAATTTGGGGGAGTTGGCATCGTCTTTGAAATACCCACTGGAGAGCTATTATCCTATGCCTTCAAGCTGGACTTTCATTGTAGCAATAACATGGCCGGATATGAAACATTGATACTGGGATTGAGAACGGCCAAGGAACTCGGCCTCGGAAATTTAGAATTCAGAGGAGATTCCAAGTAAACGGCGAGTGTCAAGTGAAATAGGCGCACTTAGCACCATACCGAGCGGAAGAACAGAGTCTAGTGGATGAAATGGGATCGACCACGGTTGACCACATATCAAGGAGCTCCAATAGGCACGCGGATGCATTAGCCACGCTTGCAGCCAAGATCTAATTGAACGGCAAGGAGGAAGGAACTGTGATAATAAAGCGAAGAGAGCTACCTAGCACTTGGAGAGAAGATGCGGCTTTCGAAGACGCAGACGATTGGCGAAAGATATACTTCGAGGATCTCGTATGGACTAGTGAAGAGCATACCATCCCGATAAAAGTGTTAAAATAATTCATAACGGTCTGAGGTGCACTCTATCATAGAGCACTAGGAGGGTCCTTGGCACGTTGCTTGAGCAAGAAGGAAGCGGAGGAAACAACACAAAAAATGCACGAGGAGTCATACGGGCAAATGGGTAGCGTCCGTCTATATCGATGTCGACAAATATTAAGGGTATACTGGCTCAGCATGGAAGCCCAGGCGGCAACCATCCAGAACAGTTGCAGAGACTACCAAGCACCACCACAACCGGCCAAGGTATGAGTGGCATAAGAGGACGATTAGAGGCAACCATATATAGATTTTATCCACTATGGTAAATTACCCGAGGGAAGAAGAAAAACACTCAAAATACAGAAGAAATCCAGCAGATTTTTCATAAATAGGGATTCTGTATAGAAGGAACTACAACAACGCGATCATGAGATGTTTATCGAAATAAGGTGTCTAAGTTGTCAGACCCACAGACCTCTGCTCTATGTACCCTACTCCCAGCTACACAGCATCATCACGCCTTGGCCGTTCCACAGTTGAGGCTTGGACCTGATTGGGCCGATAAACCCAAACTCCTCCAAACGGCAAAATATATCATCACCGCAACCGAGTATAGTTCAAAATGGGTGGAGGCAATCCCTCTGAAAGATTATGCAGGAGAAACTATCGCCGCGTTCATCAAAGTGCATATACTATGCAGGTTCAGAGCTCCAATGATCATCAGAGCCGACAATGCCTAGTCGTTCGTCAACAAGGATGTTTATAACTTGTTGGAACAATAAAACACCCGGATGCATACATCCATTCCGTACTATCCTCAGGGAAATGGACAGGCGGAAACTACCAAAAAAACATTGCTAAAATTCCTTGGGAGCGTCACCCTATTTCTTGGTTTACGGGGAGGATGCCATTCTACCAGCAAAAATCGCCATCCCTTCAGCAAGAATTTCCATGGCAAGTCTAACCAAGCAAGACGAGGTTAGTTGTTTTGCCCACCTAGACACTATAGAGGAAAGAAGAGCTCGCGCCGAACGTTTTGCTGAGGCACACAGAAAACGCGTCGCCGATCACTACAACCAGAAGGTTAGAGAGAGAATTTTAAAAATCGACGACTTAGTGCTCAAAATTACATCACATGTACAGTTGAACGCAACCGCTGGGAAGTTTGCAGCCAACTGGGAGGGACCCTTCATGATCAGAAAGATTACAAAAAGTGGATATTACCACTTAAAACGGATGGATGGATCCAAGATTAAGACACCTATCAATGGCAAATGGCTTAAAGGATTTCATGCATGAGCAATACTATGGAATTTTTTTTTTGATCTTAATAAAAGAAATTTTGTTTATCTTATTTGCCTCCATGATCGAATGCTATAGTCACAAGAGTAGAAGAGGGTGAAGCTCCCATGTTCGACCATTCCACTAAATACCATAATGGTCACAAGAACGACATAGGGCAAAACGCCCCTGTCCGGCCAATCAACTAAATACCACAATGGTCACAAGAGCGGCAGAGGGAAAAACACCAATGTTCGACCACTCCACTGAAATACTACAATGGTCACAAGTGCGGCAGAAGGATAAGCGCCCCTTTTCGAACACTCAACTAAACACCAAAATGATCACAAGAGTGGCAGAAGGAAAAACGCCCATGTTCAACCACTCAACTAAATACCACAATGGTCACAAGAGAGGCAGAGAGAAAAGCGCCCCTGTTCGACCACTCAACTAAATACCACAACGGCCACAAGAGCGGCAGAGGACAGAGCGCCCCTGTTCGACCACTTAACTAAATACTACTACATGGTCACAAGAGCAGCAGAGGGCAAAGCGCCCTGTTCGACCACGTAATTAAACAATACCACAATGGTCACAAGAGCGGCAGAGAGAAAAGCGCCCCTGTTTGACCACTTAACTAAATACTACTACATGTTCACAAGAGAGGCAGAAGGCAAAGCGCCCCTGTTCGACCACGCAACTAAAATACTACAACGGTCACAAGAGCGACAGAGGGAAAAACGCTCATGTTCGACCACTTAACTAAATACTACTACATGGTTACAAAAACGGCAGAGGGAAAAACGCCCATGTTCGACCACGCAATTAAACAATACCACAATGGTCACAAGAGCGGCAGAGGGCAAAGCGCCCCCGTTCGACCATGCAACTAAAATACTACAACGGTCACAAGAACGGCAGAGGGCAAAGCGCCCCTGTTCGACCACGCAACTAAAATACTATAACACAAGAGCGACAGAGGGAAAAACGCTCATGTTCGACCACTTAACTAAATACTACTACATGGTCACAAGAACGGCAGAAGGAAAAGCGCCCATGTTCGACCACACAATTAAACAATACCAAAATGGTCACAAGAGCGGTAGAGAGCAAAGCGCCCCCGTTCGACCACACAACTAAAATACTATAACGGTCACAAGAGAGGAGGAAAAGCGCCCTTGTTCGACCACTTATCTAAATACTATAATAGCCACAAGAACGACAGAGGGAAAAATGCCCCTATTCCACCATGCAACTAAATACTACAATGGTCACAAGAGCGGCAGAGGGCAAAGCGCCCTTGTTCAAAGGAATCAAAAGTCGCAGAGGACAACATACTTTAAATATCCGATATCAAAAAAAAGGAGGGAAGAGAACCCTTAAGAGTAATAAATACATTCAGATGAGAGTAACACAAAGGGAAAAGGATAAAAGTAATACAACATATTTGGGCAAAAAGGAAAATATACAACGAACACTCATTTAACGTTATAACGAGTACAAAAAGAAAATAAAGAAACTCGCGCGCGACCCAAATACATAGTCACGCGAGCTAATTCTTTCTCATTACTTTCCATCTCTTCCAAAGCATTCATAAATGATTCCAAAAGGGACACACAATCGTCATCTTTAAAACCCAAAGCATCAGCTTAGAGATCCTTACTATTCAAATACAACGACTGACTGTTAACAAACACCACTGTAAGGGCCTCCACGAGACGGGCGTACCCGCTCACATCGGCCATAAGAATATACTTTTTAAGATTACGTATCTCCAGCTTAAAATTGATAAACATGAGCGATATTGAAGAGATTATGAACATATGAGAATGAAACATTCAATTGATAAGCATGTTTTCCAACTTAGGACTACATCCCTAACCAATAAAAAAGGTTTAGTTCATCATGGATTTCTCAACATCCATGGAAAATAAACGAGAAAGCAAGTAAAGAAAACCTTCGCTATTGTGATGAACAATTGCTATCCAAGCCGTTCTCCTTGTGTTCTTCAAGTGTAAAAGATGTCTTCTTAATGTCTTGGATGTATATTTATATAGTATCCACGAAATCTAGGTTTTTAATGCTTCCGGGACCATGTTTTCCATGTTTTAGAAGCCCACACACGTGCCAAAACTCCCCCTTTTACGGTTGGGTTCGATCCAATAACCCAACCGTAACTCTGGAACAAAATATCACCCCAAAAACACCCAGTTTTACGGTTGGGTTCGAGCCAACAAACCCAACCATAACTCTGTCACAAAAATTCGCTCCAAACTTCCCCAGGTTTACGGTT
>JAJJMC010017794.1:4500813-4544642 GCA_023531435.1 Papaver californicum | reverse complement strand
ATATTACCGTGTCGCATGAGCATAAGTTACCTCCTTAAATCATATAGTAATAATCGAAACAACTGTGGATCATCTGAATCAAATAGTGTTATCCACAATAGAAGGAAACAACAGCAAGCTACGAAGATAGACAATCTGAACACACTTTGATCCCTATTTAGGTAAACCACATCAACCAGAGGAGGTTTTTGGAAACTGAACTTCTTTCTGAACAGGAGGATCAGTGGATCTAGCTCGAAGATGATCTTGTACAATGGAAGACGTGCATATGTCAGGTCCCAAGCTAGGGACCTTCCTAAGAGTTAATGGTATAGCACATGGAGAATGATAGTCACCCCCAACATTAGAGTTTTCAGTGTCTCTAGATAGACTAATAACAATTTCCCTCATTTCCGAATCGTCAGATTCTCGAAAATAGTCAATTGCTTCTTCTAAATTACAATCTGATGGTGCAGAACCTAACAAAGTGCTCACTTCATTAATAACACTATCATTATCGCTATCAATTCTATAGTTGGCTAGGCATTTCTCTAATGGATCTTCTAATGGGTCGAGCCTACGCTGCATCTCCCTAGACGGTTTGGATTCCCCCTCTGAATGGATCTGGTGCATACAAACTGTTGGGTTAATTCCCTTAATATCTGCTATGGTCCATCCTAAAGCTTTCTTATTGTCCTGAAGCACGGTTACTAGCCTATTCTCTTGGTCACTATCCAAATCTGAAGCTACAATCACAGGTAAGGTCTCTGATGGGCCTAACTCATCAAACTCTAATCCAAAGTGGGCTAGACATTTTTCTAACGGGTCTTCTATCAAAGTGTTTGGTAATGACTCCTGAACTAGGGTCTCTATCATGTTGACGGTTTCTAAGGTGGGGTCATCTACCTCAGGTGGTTGATTACTAATGTTGAAGATATTCAGATCAATAGTCATGTTACCAAAAGATAAGTTCATAACACCGTTACGACAGTTAATGATCGCATTAGATGTTGCTAAGAACGGACGACCTAGTATAACCGGTATATGATTCTCTGGATCAGGCACATGTTTGGTATCAAGCACAACAAAGTCCACTGGATAAATAAATTTATCCACTTCAATCAAAACATCCTCTATGACACCACGAGGAATTTTCACAGACCTATCAGCTAACTGCAAAGTCATCTGAGTCGGTTTCAAATCGCCCAGTCCTAGATGGAGGTACACATGGTACGGCAGTAAGTTCACACTGGCTCCTAAATCGAGTAAGGCTCTTTCTACCCGGTAGTTTCCTATTGTGCAAGCTATGGTTCGGGAACCTGGGTCTTTGTACTTAAGGGCCGTACTACTCTGTATAATTGAACTTACATGACTAGCTAGAAAAGCTTTCTTATGTACGCTAAGTTTTCGCTGTCGCGTACACATGTCCTTAAGAAACTTGGAATAAGCAGGAATCTGCCTAATTCCATCTAATAATGGAAGGTTGATCGTGACTTTATTAAAAACTTCCATTATTTCATTAAAATTGGATTCCTTCATAGTAGGTGCTAACAACCTTGGGTATGGGGATCTAGGCATGAAATCAGTTCTCTGAGGGGTTGCCTCAGGCTCGTCAGAGACTTTATCAGTCTCTTCAACTATTGGGTCAGGATGACTACAGTTTGTTCACTAACGGGCCTAGTTACCTTGTTATCCACTACCTTACCATTCCTGAGGGTCGTAATTGCATTCACGTGACTGGATGATTTCTCCCTAATTGACATTTCATTGACTCCTCTAGGATTGGGTTCGGGTTGACTAGGGAACCTACCAGGTTCTCTCTCTCTCAGAGCCGCAGCAATATCACTAACTGAGGTTTGTAAACTAGAAATAGCTCTTTCTATGCTCTGGAATCTCTGCTCATACTTATCGTCATTGCTGGGCTGAGTTGGACCAGCTGAATTCTTATAAATGAAGCCTGGAGGGCCTTTAGCATTACTAAACTGACCTTGAGCCTGGCCTTTCGACCAGGAAAGGTTCGGGTGGTTTCTCCAGCCAGGGTTATAAGATTCCGAATACGGGTCGAACTTTCTATGGTTATCAAATCTAGTGTTATCATAAAGAGAAAAAGCATGCTCTTCGAATTGGTTGGGCTCTGAACTACTAGCTTGATTCATTTCGACCAGTTCTAGCCTTCTAGATAAGGCTTCTATTTGGGCCTTTGGATCAAAAGATCCTTCTACCCTATTAACATTTCCTCTTCTAGAAGAATTGTTCTTTTTGGCTCCTTAATGCTCTCCCACTGCTGGGTCTTTTCGGCGAAGTCACTTAGAAGTTTCATCGCCTCAGCAGGAGTCTTACTGTCGAACCCTCCGGTTGACAAAGACTCGACCAAGGTTATAGATGCGTAGTCCAAACCCTCATAGAGGATGTGAACTAGCCTTAACTCCTCTATTCCGTGGTCTGGGCATTGGGACAATAAGTCATTGAACCTTTCTACATACACATACAGAGACTCTCCCTCTAGCTGGGAAAACGTGCATATTTTCTGCCTAACAGACGGAATTTTGTTTCTAGGGAAGAACTTATGAATAAAAGCTGAAGTAAGTTGGGCATAGGTTTCAATTGACTGAGGATCCAAGAGGTATAGTCACGACTTGGCTTTGTCTCTTAGTGAAAAGGGAAATAGTCTGAGTTTAATAGACTCGTCATTCAAGTCTCTAATCCTGATTGTGCTACATATTTCCTCGAATTCCCTAACATGAAAATAAGGATTTTCGTTTTCTTTTCCTAAGAATAATGGAAGCATCTGGCTGATTCCGGGTTTCAGTTCGTAGCTCGCTTCAGTAGCGGCTAACTTGATGCAAGATGGACGTGAGGTCCGGGTCGGATTCAACAAATCCTTCATAGTTGTCATTGCTGACACGGTCTCGGGAGTGACTAGTTCACTCTCAGTTGGCTTCTCAAGGTTAAGGTGAACTACCAGTCTTCTACTAATTAACCTACCTTGAGGGTCTCTATCCCAAGTTCGCCTTAAGGGCATTCTTGGCATTCAAAAATTAAATCCTAACAAGCAATTAATCAAACACAATCGTGCCCTGACTCAACCAAATCAAACCTAAATCTAGCAAACAACAAGCATGAAGGTTCCACTTAGATTGTTTCTAGACCAGCTTCTATTCTTTCAAAAGGCAACTGGTTACAATTTTAGCAAACCTCTTAGAACGATCCGAATTAGATTAAGTCGAAGAGAAACAGGATAAGCTCTAAGGAGCTTTGATAACCCTGTCTCTTTGGCACTTTTCCCTGGGTTACAAGGCGGCTCTAATCAACTTAAAATAATCTTCCTGAACTTCGAGTTAGGCTAATAAAGTAACCAGTACAGTCCTTTTGAACGATTTTCCAATAAGCTCGATAACCTATAGGTCTCTTTCTAGTCAAGATTTTAGGCTTAGGTTCGCGTAGGTTTCGTTTTCCTAAAGCGGGCAAGAAGGAGACGGCGATGAAATCCGAAACCTTATCTTGTATGGCCAGGCCTTGCCCTTTACTATGCAAAAATTAAAGTCCGTATTCAGTCCTCAGCATATATGCATACAAAGGAGTCCAGAAAACCCACTGACAGGAGATTCGTGGGTTGGTCGAAGTTTACCTCCCGTACCAGACGGTCGATGAACCGTTGAAGTCGACTCGGGCCATTAATATCCTTTTCAATAGTGTGCGAACCCGAGGGGCCGAGACAATATCGTAATTGTCGTCCTTCCCTGCACACAGTTTGATATTTAAAACTACCCTTCCGTAGGGTTTAAAAACAATAAAATGTCCAAAAATGTCCAAAAGAAAGTCCAAAAAAGTGTCCGAAAATAAAAGAAAAATTACAGAAATAATAAAAACCCTAATACAATTTTCTAAACGAATTAAAACTAATTAAAATAAACTAAAAATCTAATTAAGAAAAATAAAATCTTCGATCTTCTTTTTCGTTCTTTAAGTTTTTCCCTTTAACTCCAAGTCTTTAGCTTTAATTCCAAAACTTTGGCTTACTCCCTTTCGATCCAAATTCAACCTGTAGCAAAAAGAGAAATAACAAAAGAAGGTAAAATAGAACAAAGTAAAATAATAAAACTAAAAATAAAAACCTAAAAATAAATCTAAAACCCTAAACCTAAAAACAAGTCCGCGTAGGCGGCGCCAAAAATTGATGTAGTTTTAAAAGTGGTAAATAAAGTGTTCGATTCTCGAACTTGTGAAGGTAATGATTTTAGAAAATAATGGATTTAATCTAAACTAATAAAAATCAGGAAAATAAACTAGAGATGATTTTTAGAAAATATGGAGATAACCAGGAATCAGGATTCAGTTATTTCCAACAAATTATGTGATTAATCATGTAATTCTTTTTAAATAAGTTAAGCTCAAATATTGCCAAAATATGATTTTATGTAAACAAGCAGAGGTAAATCATAAGCATGGGACATCAGAGGTTGTCAACCCAGCATGACCCATCAAACAAAAACACCACTACTGAATGAAAACCGTTTTTTTCCTATTTCAAATCTATGCAATTTAATAAGTAAAGAATTATAAAGAAATTAAATTAAATTAGACTTACCACATAATATTGAGGGAAAAACCTCCTCCATCATCCCGGTAAATGTATTTAGCTCATGGTGAAGAAAACTTGCTCAAAATACTCTTTAATTGCTCAAAAAGTGCTTACAATGGTGAAATAGGTGTAAAACAGCTGATTAGATACGCTTATAAGCGTTACAGGTGAAGGTTCCGCCGTTACACAAAGGAATAAGGCAACAGAAAGGAAAAGAAGCTACGCAACAGAACAGAAACACTTATAAGTGTTGCGTGCTCTTCTTCTCCGGCTCCAGCTGATGAAGAACACCTTGCCGGCCGTGCCGGATCGCTGGCAGTATTCCGGATAGTCTTTTCTTTGATCTCTAGGCTTCCGTGATACTTTTTAATCAATTCTCTTGGTATATATAGGTTGTACAAACCCTAGGGAGTCTTCCAAACCCATTCAAACACGTTAAAATCTATCCAAATCTTCACAAATCCGATTCCAAGCCGGAATCCAATTTTCCGTCCAAATTCATGATTGTGCAATATTCTCCGGCGTAAATCACTCTAACTTGATGTGTTTGAGTTGGTCTTGGACTCTTGTAGCTTTTGGAACAAATTGGAACTCAAAACAACCCACAAATTACGTGAATAGAGTACACAGCACTTCCTCTTCACGTTCCCGCCAAGTTTGTTTTTGAAATGAGAATGGGGTGCCTTTAACACTTTTCCCGGGTGCCGTTAACACTTTTTGAGCCGATTTTTCCACAAATCTTTATTCTTCTAATGTACCTACAAAAGCATAAAAACACGTAATAAATGCAAAATCGAATACTAACTCACTAGAAATTAAGGTGCAAATTAGACACTAAAATGTGTCTATCAGGAGGCTTGCGTGAAGTGAAGTACTGACGTGGGTCCTGTCAACACGTGAAAGATAAATTAGAGGTAGACTAGATTTTACTTTTGATTAACCTAGTATAAAAGAGGAAGGTATGCTTTTCAGTGGGGGGTTCGAATTTTGGGAGATATTTTCTCCTGTATAGTTTTTTTGGAGGCGGAGATAGAGTTGAGGTTTGGGGAGAGACGGAGACAATTTTGATTTTGGGAGACGGAGACAGTAGAATACAGAGATAAAGTGGAGAGTCCGGAATTTTCCGTTCTTGCTACAATATTGGTTTAATATTCTCCTCTACTTTTCTTAATTATTTTTATGGGTTTTAAGAAACCCATCTCCATGTCTAGCTAATTAATTTGTAACTAGGGTTTAATGTTGAAACCACTTACGGTTTTAGATCAATTAAATAAAATATTTGATACATATCATTATGATTTGAATAGATTAATTCCATGATTTTGATTTATTGAATTTTATTAAACAATTGTGACGTCTTTTGATGGTACATGCTTGGCCTAGGTTTTTGATGTTCCATGCTTCTGGTATACAGTTGTTATTTTGAAAATCTACTTGTTGCAAATATATTTGTCTACTTATTTGATATTTCATGATTGGGTTAAATCCTTTGATGGGGTATGGTTAGAATAGCCAGGTATTATTTGTGGACCTATAATTAGTTTCGTACAATTTTCTCGCTAACGCAATTTTATGGTGTATGCTTGAGACTAGGGCTTTTTGATACATCATGTTTAGGGCGTCCCAGTGATATTTACGAATCTAAATTTTTATGAGTTATGTTTAACTTCAGTAATTAAATAGAAATAGTGGTGGATACTGAAAACCCTGGTTATCGACTCTCTCTTCTTAATTATTAAATTAGTTTAGTTTGCTTTATTATTTTATTCATAATTCTAAAATCCCAAAAATATTATTCTTGATTAGTTATTTGAGATATTGATTGCAGTATTTTCCCGCTCCCCGTGGGTTCGATCCGTACTTGCCGTTGTCTACTAGTTAGACGCCGTGCGATTGCTGTTATTTATATAGAGTAATCTAAAATCCCATCAGGTAGCAAAAGGAAAGATCTTCCAGTTTAGCTAATAGGGCAGCCGCGGATACTTCCTCCTGAGTATCCGGGATAAAATCATTCCCTCCAAGCCGCGCACGCTTAACAGTACTCGTGACGCTGGAAGCATCCTTCTTAAAACAAGGAATTGCTACTTCGCTTCTTCATATCCTCAGAAGGTTGAGGATTACGAGACGATGCGAGCAGCAGAAGGCTCGTAACGATCAGAAGGAGGATGAAAGGAACCCGAAGAAGACTTCGAACCACTAGCAGAACCTAAAAATAAAATAAAATAATAAAAGATAGTAAACAAAACAAAAACACAAAACAAACATACAATAAGGTAGTAAAACGGACGTATAAATAGGAAAAATAAAATATATATGCCTTATCACCAAATCAAAAAGGACAAACACGAAATAAAGAAAATGACACGTGGGAAGCAAAAGAGACAATGATTACCATAAGGAGACAGATTTTCGTCAGAAGGCACATGGTTCTGAGATACACAAGGATGAGAATAAGATGAACCGTCACGATTACATGAACCAAGCAGGCTGGTAGGCGTCTCCTGAGGTTGATTCTGAGAACGGGTAGTGGTGGCCACCAGAGGATTAAGAGAAACAACATGTAAAATGTGAGGAGACGACACCACCACCCCTGGACAAATCAACACTCAAACTATGTATACGATCCACGAAGAAGTCGTACTGGTGATAGCCCGAGCTTTTTCCTGTGGAAGAGACATAGGAGAAGCATCAGCCAAGACTGACTGGGGGACACGCGAAGTTGGTAGGATTCCCGCGTCACATTTAGCTTTTTGGGCCTTACGACAAGGCGACCACTCGTGTTCAGTAATGTTAAGATATTCTTCCACCATAAAAGAGCGGGGCTTGTACCCAACAAAACCGACAAGGAGATCACCCTGTTGACACAACTAAATTATTTTTTTCCTTTTTCTTAAAAACAAAAGAGAGAGACCCAGACAAGAATATACCCGATCAGAAGAGCCCGGAGCTGGCTGAAAAGTTTGGACCTCGCCCGACTTTTTTCGCGGCGGAGGAGTCCTTTTTAACCCCTTTCTTCGACAACCCATGATCATCCGGGGGAGTCCAACTAGTAGTCAAGGGAATCAAGGAACGACCCTTTGAACTAGGAGTAAGACCTAACTTGCTGACTATTGACCCATCCAGCTTGATACGACCGGACGCAAGCATCAAGTTGAGGTCATTCGAGGATAGTGCAGGTGGAAGAGCTGGTTCGTGTAGAAGAAAATTCAGAGCTTGCTTCCGAATTTCTATATGAAACGAATACCAATGGGAGAAACAAAGAGCTCTTGCGTCGGCGAAGGTTGATAGAAAGAAAAGTGAAATCGATCCGCCAAACGTACCTCTCCTTTAAATACGAAGCGATCGAAACTAGCTCTAATATCAGCCTCCTCGGTAGAATATTCAGCTGGATAATGGAATGGGACCCCTTGGTCAAATCCCAACTGTCGAGCCACACAATCAGAATTATAGGACATTGCTATGAACTTACCCAAGTAAAAACCAGGGAGATAAGGCAATACAGCCATAACAGAGTCAAAGTCATCGCTCGCCAAAGATTGCTCAGAATTCAGAGTCACATCTACAATCTCAGTAGTAAAATCATAAGGGAGAGAACCAAAATGGCCGTCATGATAAGGAAAAGGCTTGAACTCCTTGGCCACATCCATATAGTCTTTAATAGTATTCCCGGATGATCTCCCTCTCCCATGCCACGTGGCCGTACGAGGATAATAGTAAGAAGCCGGAACTATATCGAATGTGCCATCGCCTCTCTCAACCCTTTCCTCACAATGAATGGCTAAAGCATTAATTGAAGGAGCATACTTCGGAAAATGCTCACATGCCCAATCCTGAAGGAAATTCGCCGCAACAAAGGTTTCAACGATGTGACGAGCGTCCACCCTTTTAATGTATTTACAGAGGATATCCATCTAACGATACAAACCACCCAAGAACATAGGCGCTAAAGGAAATGATATACCCCGAGACATCAGTATAGCCATCGGCACGAGCTCTTTCTTGATTGTGTCATAGGGGTGTTGTTCGAAAACATCATGACAAAGCCAGTAAAGAAGAAAAGCTTCTAGTTCAACACGAGTGTTCTTTTCCTTTTGGACGGGGGAGCTAACCTCCCCGTCTACGGGACTTGGAGCCCAATACTTCACCCATAAAGGGAAGGAAGCGCTTTTGTTCTTACTGACCTTGGTACCGTGGCCAGAAAGGGATCCACCTCGAGAAGGTCGTCTTGGTACATCATCAGAAGAGTCCTTCATAGCATCAGCCATCATCTTCCCACCAATAGGGCGGGCTGCGGCCTTCTTTCTTGCTTTCAAAACAGGGGTAACCTTGGACTTCCCCTTAGCTGATTTTCCCGACCTAACAACCTTCTCCTCTAGAAGGCGAGCACCCTCTACTGGGAAGTCATCTTTCCCCCACGATCGAACTTCTCAAGATTTACCTTTACAACCAATCAATTGAGCACATAGAGTCTTGTCTGAATCGTCCATAATCTCAAAGATGGCTGCCTCATGATATAGGTGAGACCCGTGAATTGGAAATCCCATCAAAGCCATACATCTTCCAATGCAGGAGTCGCTTCACCCCAGGAAAAAATTAAAGTATGAACCCGAGGGATCCAGCGCGAGTAGAGTCTAAACATACCACTTTTATATTTGACTACAACATAATGAAGAGAGGCGTCTGTCGCTTTGCCTATTCCCAAAAAGTGAAGCGTAGCTAAGTGTCTAGGGTTAGAACGAATGTACGTGACCCAAGACTTCCAAAAAGGAGAAGTTTCAGCCGAAGAGCGCGAATCTATATTTGGAAAGTGATAATCCCCGCGTTGAATGGCCATACGTGGAATCTTGTTAAAAGCGTGAAAGGGTAGATCACCCCCCTCCTCCGGATGCATAAGCCTTTTTGGAGATGCGGAAAAGAGTATTAAAGCTGGGTTGGTCAAACGAGAATTGAGATAGTCGTCAGTCGGCGTGATTCGGTACCATCAGAAAAGACTGGGGCTGCATAGCGGCAAATAGATCTCGATCGCGAATAA
Source organism: Papaver californicum (assembly GCA_023531435.1). Lineage (NCBI taxonomy): Eukaryota > Viridiplantae > Streptophyta > Magnoliopsida > Ranunculales > Papaveraceae > Papaver > Papaver californicum. The sequence continues at coordinate 4,535,049 of JAJJMC010017794.1, read as the reverse complement.
TTTCCACAATAGAGTATAATTGACCATCAGTCGGCAATGTAAGAGACCCGTTATCAGACTGGACGCTGGATTCGTACCCCGCTTGAGACGTTGTCCCTTCTGTCTCTTCCTCTGCTTCAGACGAGGAGTACCTGGAGGAATTGTCTGACATCAAAAACACTAAGGTGAAGAAGCGCAGTAAAAAGAAAAGTAAAGAGGTAAATGAGAGACTGTAAATATATAGTGAAGACCTTTCTTTGACTAAGGGAGGTGAGACGGTTATTTAGATAAGGGTAACTGAAGATATGGTAGAGGAACGTCACCAACCAACTAGTGTACGAGCCTGAGAGGTACGTGTTGAAGAGATAGTCGAAGAACAATACTTTAAGAAAATGTGGGTTGACTATTGGGCTATCCAACGATTAGCCCAACAGTCAAGGGGCTAATGTTAATACCTAAAAAATGACTACCCATCGATAAAGGGAGTCATTCCTACTAGGTGGTCCTGAGTTCATCACTACCCTAGGAGTTTAGGAGTTAAGCCCAAACACTTAGGAATATTCATATGGAAGTATGAGGACAAGAGGGGAATAAGAAAAGAAGCTAAGGGTAAGATTAGTAGTTGGCACTTTAGTAATAATAATGGGTTAAAAGTAGACATATGTCAAGAGGGGATAAAGAAGGGAAGTTTATAAAAGGGAAAAGGATAGTACAAAGAAAGGATCTACTTTTTCTCTCTCTACCCATAGAAGGAAAGGTGTAGTCCTTGTTGTGACCAAGGTTGTACCATACCGGATTTCGGTTCGTACCGGTCGAGAGCGATACACTGGTATGCCGGTATACCGGGGAAATATCGGTGAAATATCGGTCCATAAATTTTATACCTATAATTTTATAAAAAAAACACTAGTTCACATTTTATAACTATAAATATATTTTAACACGTTATAACAAACGTTTTTCACAAAGTTTAGAAAGAAAAACTAGTAATCATCTAAAATATATAGATCCATAGATTTCATACAAAGTTCAAACTGGAAACACAAGAGAAACAAGACAACTTCAAAGTTCATCGTCTAAAATGCTAATTAAACAAGAATATTACAATTCTTATCGAGATCATTAGATTAATTATAGATATTATCATATCCTTATATAATTCTAAAATATCATAAAAAAATATGAGTAACAATTCAAAACCCTAAAACAAGGATAATTATTTTTTTTGATTTTTCAAAAAAAAAAAAAATCGGCCGTACCGATATACCGGATTTCGTTTCGGTTTTACCCCGAAATCCGAAATTCCGGCGAAATTTCTGCCATTTCGGCTGAAATGTACTGCACAGGTTGTGACTAGGATTAGTCTCCCCTTAACTCATTTACCTAAAACGACCCGCACCCGCTATGTTTAAGGGTAAATAGGAAATTTATAAAATACAGAGGAATGTATAGTAAAACTTCGATAAATTAATAGCCACGGGACCAAAAAAATATTATTTTAACGAAGTTATTAACTTATCGAGTTAAAATTTAGCATATACAATACTAGTTGGGACCAGATAATTTTATTATTTTAGCGAAGTTATTAATTTATCGTGGATTAATTTATCGAACTTCTATTGTGTGTGTATTTGAAGGTACTATATAACTTTTAATGTTTTCATTCTACTAACCTAGTTGTACCGATGAGTCAAATTTACAAGCAAGCAGTACTGAATATACTCTTTAAATTTTACTTTTGTTTGTTGAGATGACATTTGTAATTTTAGCATTGTTATGTTGTAATAACTTAATATATTCTTTAAATTTCAGTAATTTAATGTTTAAATTAGTTTTTTTAATTAACATGTTAACTATTTCTATTTCCTAATAAAAAACATGAAATCCGTGGATTTAACCGCATCCAATCCGCCCACCTACCCATTGGTCGTGTCGTAATCAACCAAAATAATCGAGTTCTTACTCTCTAAAATAGAATGAAGTATAAGGATAAGAACAAGTTCGTTCCCACAGAGAGGCAGTGATTATGATTTATTTTCAGTCACGCAAGTAAACAGGGGGGTATTATGTTGTGAATTAAGCTAAATTAAACTAAAGTAAACTAAAGCAAATTAATAGAAACGTGTATCACGGAGAGAAGCATTGGTTAGAGAATTCATCGTCCGTTTTCCAACATGTTATCAATCAAAGCATACTCAACATTCATGCATTAGTAATACCAAAAACCCTAAAGTAGCCAGTTATCTCGTCTACTTCGGCAAAACTCCTAATATCATCAAAGAATGAGTACCTCCACCCTTTGAATTCTTAGCACCGGATAACCTGAGTGAGTACCTCCACTCGATTTCAATCCAATGATAGCTATGGTCTTAGTGAGTTGAGGTTAATTTAAGTAACCCGGCGCAATTCGCCACTCGGAATCAACCTAGGTCAAGCTTCTACACATACTTGCATGGCAATTTTAAGTATCGTTAACAAATATGCTATAATACTTGTAACCGGAGTCCCTCGACAGAATCGACTCTCAGAACTCCAGTTTAGTTATAGATATCAATGCCTATTCACCTGATTTACAACTCAAATAAATCAGCAACCAATCATATATAACACTATATTCGGTAGAACATGAACGATATTAAAAATAACATGAACGTATAAGCATGCGCCATTCAATCAATAAACATGTTTCCCAACTTCAGATTTTTTCTCAAAACCCATGGAAATCAATAAAGAAAATACAATCAAACCCGGAAAGATAGTGAAGAATTGTTGCTCCGAAGTGCAGCTGCCGAAGTAGCCAGCAGCACCAAGTTACGCCTGTTGCCTTCTTTCTTCTTGTTGTGTATCTTCTCTTTTTTTCACCGTGTATTGTATATCCTTTCTCCTGTATACTTTGTGTTATATGTATGAGTTTAATCCCGAAAATTAGTGCGTGAGACAACTTGTTTTGTGAATTCAGCCCAAATACGAAAATAGTTGCGCCAGCCTTTGTTCTTTCCTTTGTTGTTACAAACTCTCTTGTGTATGTCCAGCTCCAACAAGATATCCACGATTTTAGTGAGTGTAATCTCCAATATTTGCTGTCCCAATTTGCCAAAAGATTTCCATGAGAAGACCAATTATTTTTTTTATAACTAGAGTTGGCCACTTTTAGAATCCTAGTGGAATTAGGAAATGTGCTAAGTTTCCTTATTCCATCCCAACAAGATATGGCAACTCCAAATTCTTTCCTAATCCCATATGACTTCCCCAAGCTAGCTACTACTCCACCAAGGCTAGCCACTAGTCCACCAAACCACTCTAGCACCTCCAACTAGCCACTTAGCACCTTAGCACTTGCGGTTCAGCCAACTTAGCGCCTGGGCGCTAGCAGCACAAGCTAGTTTGCCACCATGTGGCTTTGCCCATATCTTCCTCATACGAGATCAGAATGACCTCGTTCTTTCGCCGTTGGATCTGTAATTCAATTTCCTGCACTGTGAATGGTGAAAGGCCTAAATGCAGCAGAGTTTTACTTGCTCTTCGGTAATTCTTCTCATACAGCTCCATTCTGCGGGTTTCTGAACTGTAACCTGAAAAGACAACTAAACTTCGAAAGTAATCGAAATACATAATAATTCACTCAAATATAGCAAATAAGGATCAGGAAAAACTACTTTAAATGTATGATTTATGCACCTATCAAATTTCCCCACACTTGCCTTTCGCTAGTCCTCGAGCAAACTATCAATCTAAACTAATAAAAAAAACAAATACAACTCCGTTTTGTCGAGTAAACGATTACACTTAGCATGTGCAACAAGCCTTTAAACCTCTAGGTGTCCCTAGTGGACGAGTTATAGTCCCGTGAGGGTTTACAAGAGATATACCCACAAAACCTACTTCAACTTCTAAAAATTCCAAAGCACCTGCATACGATAAGCTACGAAGACATAAAGTTTCTACATACCAACAAAAAGAACTCAGAAATATAAAGAACATTATTCTAGGGCTTAATCCTTGAGTTGGAGAAAACCACCAAATAAAAGAGTTCCGGTTCTAGAGTGACCGAATATTTCTGCCTTACCAATATGATTTTATGAAGTTGACACTCAAAAGGCGCACTTTATGGTTCTCACAAATGTGTAGGCGAGAATGAAGATAGAAAGCCTACACATATTGACAGGTAGGAAGGAAAGGTAACCTTCCGAGTCATAATAAGATGTTATCCCATAGAAGGTGGGACAAGAGAGAACCCCTTTTTATTTTTCTAGTGATCTCTACGAAAGGAAATCAACCACTATGCGAAGATAAGAATTACTTACCTTCTCATCCGGTCGACAATCAGCACCATTCTCCCAACATCCCATAGAAACGTCTCCGGTCTTGACTGTAGCTCATAAACTCTTGCTCTTCGTATGACTTGATCACTTGTAGCTCTTTTTCTTACGTATACAACACCAAATGTGCTAAGTTTTCAGCTGCATCTCTTTCTTTGCTGCTGCCTATTTATTTTCTCGGTTGCTTTTAGCTCTTATTCATGTTGTTGCTGACCTTCCATTTTGTTTTTCATTGCTGCTGGCCTCTTATATTTTTTTTTTCTTTTCTTTTCTATGTTATTTATGCCAGCAGCCCTTTTTTTCCTGTTTTCTTTTTTTTTTTCTGTTTTTCTGTTTGCATTTACGCCAGCAATCTTTCACGCCTGTAGCAGTTTTCATGTTGCTGATTTTTTTTTCTTCTTTGTCTTCTTTATTCCAGTGCTGTTTTGATTTGGCTACACTCTTGCTTCTTGTTCACTTTCATGCACGAGTTGCTTGCTTGCTCTATTTTCAACTTTCTTCCGATTTTTGATACTTCGCTGGTTGATGATGATACGTTTCTATGGACTTGATGTTGCCGAGAGAACGATGCCAACTGCAAACCAAACTACAAGATAGAGTTAGCAATTCTGATGACATCCTCATGGTTGATAAAAAATAGCACTCAAGAGATCAAAAACAGTGCTGAAAATTGGTGCGAGGTTAGGTAGCTCATCATTCTACCCGGAATTAGCGCAGATGAAACACTCTAAACGTATAATTTGAAGGTCTGGTGCCTCACTCATGGTTATTGAATGATCACAAGTCTAACCTGTACTCTCCTACCGGCTATTTAGGTCCATTTTGGTCGGCTCTAGCCTCTCAAAAACTAAGCACTCCGAATGTAGTTCTCTAATATTTCTAAGTTCAATTGTTGCGAGTAGAAGTCCGTATGTAAACGTAGCTATCCGTTTGCAAAGTAACTCTAAAATCTCTAAAAGTTGAAGGTTTTCATGCAAATGTGTGCATGCCTAACAATTCTACGTAAAAATTTATATGCCTAAATACTCCCCCACACTTAAACTTTACATTGTCCTCAATGTGAATTGAATCATCCAATGTAAAATCAAGATGGGAAATCCTAACATGTTATGAAACAAAAAATCAAAATAAAAAGATAGAAATACAAAACGAATGCCTTTTTCAATTGTTGTTTGTTGATGGTCGCCGTGAGATAAAGTGGTCAAAGATGTTCTTATGGGTAGCAGATGTCCTCACCTGTGAAGGTGACCGCTTCTTTTGGTGTTGGACTATAGGGTTTACCAGCGCCTATTATTGTGATGGCCTTTGCTGCCTATTGAGTATGGTTCTCGCTCAATCCCAGTGAGTCGAAGAACTGATGTGCTAGAATCGTTTTGGCGAACTTGCTGGCTACGGTTTCGGTATTGTCGAAGCCCGAGATCTCTTCCTCCGCTTCACACGCTTCTTCCTCTGTTGGTTCCCAGGGCCTCCAGATGTCCTCCAGTGGGTTGTGTGATAACAACATGACCTGGTGCTGGGGAAGCGGATTTTCGTTGATCGCTTGGCCTCCCATCTCAACCTCTCCTGCGTTCCTCTTTTGATGAAAGATGTCGTGAAGAGAAAAACACTCATTAGTCGGGTAATCCACTCGGCGATGGTAATAGCTGTATCTAGTATTGATTTTGTCGACCTTATTGATATCCACAACCAAGGGTGGTAGTGTTACTTCCTGATTTTCAACCACTGTTTCGAGAAGACCGATGATCTGTTCTCGGTTAAACGGTATAGGCGATAGATTTAGATCCGTTCTGGGTCCTCTGTTACCTCGCCCCGCGTTGCAGGAATGAACACGGGGGGCCTCCTTGTGTCGGGGTTGACCATAGCACGACCGTTGAATGCTGGTACTGACGCGGTATTAACCAAATCTTGCCACGCGTGATCCATATTTCCTAGGCTCAGTACGTCGGCGCAATTCGCTATTTTGGATGCCTGATAGACAAATTTTTGTGTCTGATTTGTCTCAATTTTATATTTTGTTAGTGATCATTTTATACTTATTATGGTATTTTATGTGTTTGTGGGTGTTTTTGGAGAAATAAACTTTTATGGAAAAATTGACTCGAAAAGTGATATTTGCACCACCACCACCCCCCCCCCTGAGAAAAATTACTAAAGGCACCCAAGGAATTAATAAGGACACCCCAGGAAAATTACTAAAGTCACCCATTGTTTGATAAGAGAACCCTCTTCTTTAGTTCAAAAACTGAAATTAGGCGGGAAAGTTTATTCTCAACTGCGTGAGTTTCTAGGAAAGATTTGGGTGAGATTTTCTTGGATTTTCTCATGGATTATGAGTGGTTTGGGCCTGTTATGACAAAAAAGGGTTGGTAATTGGTTTTTATTTGAAGGAAAATAGGTTTATAATCAACTCTCGAAAAATAGGGCAAGCATATTTACGTGAGATTTTCACGGGATTTTCGGTGATTTCGTGTGGTTACAGTGAAGTTACCTCTTCCTAAATTGTGTATGAAGCGTGTTTGGAGTGTGTTGAGCTACAACAGATGCGTGAAGGAGATAAAGAAGGAAATAATTCCCGTAATATGGCAGAAAATGATTCACGAGTAAAGAGAATTATTCTCGAGTAATTGTCGTGAGATTTAGGTGCTGTTGTGTACAAAAAGGATTGTGGGAGTCAACAAAAGGATATAGAGAGTTTGGGGAGAAGAAAACATAGGAGAAAAATCAAGTTGCAGAAACTCTGCTGCTGCTGCGATAAGAAGAACATGAAGAACATAAGAGTGCAGGCAGCAGTCGTTTATTTCAGAAGTGTCGTTCATTTTAAAAGTCTTGTAACAGACGTTTGCAATGTATATCTTGAGTTAGCAACACTTTCTTTGCAACAGTGAGTCTGTAACGCCTATACAACGTTGCAAACTCGTTTTCATTATTTTCTCTCTATTTCATCTTTGTAAACAATTTTTTAGCCATGAATACATATTTTGAGAGGGTGTTTACCATAATGAGCTAATTCTCACATAACCAATGTAATGGAAGAAGCTATTTACGCATGATTGATGGGTAATTATTTTATTTTCTCTAGTTTAATTATATAATTCACTTATTTACTGCTTGCAGAGTTTTAAATTGTTTGCATGATTTTCCTAATTATTTGTGACTCAATTTGTTAGGTTATACTTTGTTAAATCAGTTGATAATCTATGCTTAATGGGTACAAATAATATTTGAGAATATGCCGGATTATTAGTGAATTTAGAAATAAAAGGACTTAAAAGGTGACTAAGGTTTTGAAATATTTATAACATCATTCAACCATGTGTAGTAGTGGAATTCAGTGTTTCGGTTGTTTTTAAAATCTTGATATCACTTTCAGTTGAGTTTTCTTTATTTTAGTTTTAGAAATTAAGTCTAACATCAAATCTCAACAAGTCTGAGTAACAAATTTTTACCACTGTCTACAACCACATCAATTTTTGGCGCCGCCGACGCGGACTTGTCTTTAGATTTAGAGTTTAGATTTATTTTTAGGTTTTATTTTTATTTTTGTTAGTAGTATTTTTGTTTTATTTATATTTTTATTACTTTGTTCTATTTTACTCTTTTTTTTGTATTTATCTTTTTGCTACAGGTTTTGGATTTTGGATCGAAAAGAAATTGAGCCAAAGATATTGGTGATTAAAGACTTGGAGCCAAAGTTAAAGCTAAAAGAACGGAGTAAAGACAAAGAATTTTATTTTTAATTAGATTTTATTTTTATTTTATTATTGTAGATTTTGTTAGATTTTATTTTTAGAAACTGTATTATGATATCTCTTATTATTTTTGTAATTTTTCTTTTATTTTTGGACTTTCTTTTGGACTTTTGGACTTTGGACATTATTATTATTTTTAAACCTAAGGAAAGGTAAAATTTAAATATAAACTGCAATAGGGAAGAACGATAATTACGATATTGTTTCGGCCTCTCGGGTTCGTACACTGACACAGGAGTCGGTGGCCTGAGTCGACTTCAACGGTTCATCCCCCGTCCGGTACGGCAAGTAAGACTCGATCAACCCACGAATCCCCTGCAAGTGGGTTTACTGTATTCCTTCTTATGCATATATGTTGAGGAACTGAAGACGGACTTTATTTTCTAGTAAAGGGCAAGGATTGGCCATATAAGATAAGGAATCGTATTTCATCACCGTTTCCTTCTTGCCCGCCTTAGGAACACATTACCTAACACGAACCTAAGCCTTAAAATTTGACTAGAAAGAAGTCTGATAGGGTAACGAGCTTATTGGAAATTCATTCAAAATGAATTTATTGGTTACTTTGTTAGTTCAACTCAAGGATCAGGATGATTAATTTAAGTTGATTCGAGCCACCTTGTAGCCCAAGGAAACGTTTGCCTAAGAAGTAAGGGTATTGAAGCTACATAGAGGTTATCCTGTTTCTCTTTTATCAACTTAATCTAATTCAGATCGGTCCAAGAGATTTGCTAAAACTGTAACTAGTTGTCTTTTGGAAGAATAAAAGCTGGTCTAGAAACAATCTAAGTGGAGCCATCATGCTTTTTGTTTGCTAGATTAAATAAGTATGCTTGGTCGAGACAACCTTGCGTGTGTTTGTTTAGAATTCCCTTCCAATTAGGAGTTATTTTATTGTATTCCCAGGACACCTAAAGCCTTTAGTGAGCGTACCTGAAGAAGAGATTCTATTGGCCGTTTGATCAGTGACGAGAATAGAAACTCTGTTTTTGAAACCGAGAATTTAGGAAACCCCTGTTTTGAGAGCCCTATTTTTGGAAACCTTAGTTTTGAGAATTTGTCTCTTAGTGAGGAAGTTATTCCTAGTATTGCAGTTGTGCCAGAAATTACAACTTTAAAATATTTGTTGAATCCCACTAGGACTTCTCGTCCATCATGTATCAAATTAGCTACAAACTATGAGATGAAACCTGGGACCATACAGATGCTCTCAATCTTCTTAGGAAAAGAAAATGAAAACCCTTACTTTCACATTAGGGAATTTGAAGAAATATGTAGTACCCTAAGAATTCACAACCTGACTGATGAAGCTTTGAAACTTAGATTGTTTCCTTTTTCCCTGAGAGACAAGGCCAAATCTTGGTTATATAGTTTTCCATTTGAGTCCATCGAAACATATGAACAGCTTACCGCTGCCTTTTTCTCGAAATTTTTCCCTAGACACAAAACATCATCTATTAGGCAAGAGATTCAGCATTTGTACAACAAAATGGAGAATCTTTGTATAGGTATTTTGAGAGGTTCAACGATTTATTGATACAATGTCCTCATCACGGTGTAGAAAAGGTTAGACTAGTCCAGATCTTCTATGAAGGGCTAGATTATCCAATGACGACCATGGTCGAGTCATTGTGTAAGGGAGTTTTGACAGTAAAACTGTTGATGAGGCAATGATATTTTTGAATTAAATTTCCGGAAAAAGCCAGCAACGGGAATATAGTAGGGAACCCCAGAGAAAATTTTTACTGAGCAGAGGTAATGTCAATAGGGTAGATTGAATTTTTGAATTTGATGCCAAAATTGCAGCTTTAGCAAAAGGTTTGAAAGCCTTAGAACTGAGTCAATCTAGTTGTGGAATTGAGCCCAAGTCATTTTGGGAAGTACAAACTGTTGAAGAGCAAGCCCATGATCTTTATAAATAACATCAGAAGTTTGACCGATATTCATTCAACCTATAACCCTGGTTGGAGAAACCATCCAACCTTTCTTGATCGAATGGCTAGATCCAAGGTTAGTCTAGTAACTCTCAGTTTCCCCCAGGTTTTGGTTATGCTAAGAATCCATCTGGACCAACACAATTTCAAAGCCCTTCATATAAGAAGATCAAGAGTTTAGAAGAGTCTATCACCATGTTAGCTCAGGACACTATAAAGTTTCAGCAATCGGTTGAACAAAGTTTACAGGCTAATAATAAGATTGCACAGGAAAACAAACAGGCTATTTTCGACCTACGAATTCAGGTTAGTCAGATAAATGAGTCTTTTAGATAAAAAGGTAAGTTTCCTAGTCATACACAACCCAACCCTATAGGAGTTCATGAATTATTTTCTGGTGAAAAACCATCCAATCATGTAAATTATATTATAACTCTAGAAGTGGCAAGTTAGTTGACAATAAGGTGACAATGCCCCAGAATACAAATCCGTTTATAGACCCAACTTCATCTGAACCATCTGAGTCGGAAGTTGAAGAGACCAGCAAAGTCTCTAAGGATACTTCTAAGGGTCCTAACCAAGCCAGGTCTTATGAACCCAAAGCCCCTTATCCGCAGTTGTTAGGTCCTCGTAGGAAGGAATCGCACTTCAACGAACTAATGGAAATGCTTAAACAAGTCAACATCAACATTCCTTTGTTAGAGGCAATTAGGAAAATTCCTGCTTATGCCAAGTTCCTTAAAGATCTTTGTACACAAAAGCGTAAGCTTAATGTACATAAGAAAGCCTTTTTAGTTGGTCAAGTAAGTTCAATCCTTCTGAACCAAACACCCCCTAAGTATAAAGACCCTGAATGCCCCACTATATCTTGTGTGATCGGTAATCATGTGGTTGATAAGGCATCGCTTGACTTAGGAGCTATCGTTAACCTACTTCCATATCATGTGTATACCCAGCTAGGTCTTGGTAAGTTGAAACCAACCAAAATTACACTGCAGTTAGCTGATAGGTCTGTCAAAGTCCCTCGTGGTGTCATAGAGGATGTTCTTATTAAGGTTGATAGGTTCATTTATCCAGTGGATTTTGTTGTTCTAGATACCCATCCTGTTCAGGACCAAAATGCTCAAATACTGGTGATTCTAGGTCTCCCATTTTTAGCCACATCCAATGATGTCATCAACTGTAGAACAGAACTTATGAACATATCTTTTGGTAATATGACCACTGAGCTGAATGTCTTTAATGTTATTAGACAGTCTTCTGAGATGGATGGTTTAGAAGAGGTGAACATGATTAACACCTTAGTTCGTGATCCATTAGCCTGCTCTGTGTTTGACAATCTATTGTTTGATGAACCTTTCAGTGAATCGGAGGAAGTAACTATGATTAACACCTTAGTTGATGATCCTTTGTTAGAGACCTTCTTTAATAATCCCTTATATGATTTTGATGATGGTGTTCGTTTAGATGACCAGTTCACAAAATAAATCGGGCATTGTGTTGACCTTATGGACCCCAGAATCCATCCAATAGGTTTTGAGAGTATTATTTATCCTAAGTTTGGGGGTAATGATGATTCTTTTGATCGTCAAGTATCCCTTCTTGAAGTCCCTAACTTGGGATTCGAGCTTTGTGCATCTAAGGTATTATTTGAGTTTCTTCATACTCCACAACCCGAACCTCCTGATACTGTCGATGAGGAAATCCAGCTATTAGAGACCCGTCACTCGGCTGAACCTGTTTATCTATACATTCATATGGAGCCCAAATGGGTACCCCAGGTAAATCTAGTTGTCTTGAACGATACCTTAAAAACCTTAGACAAGGTTGTGCTCAGTTTGTCTATTTTTCTGATCCAGTAGAGGTGTCTTATATTTGTGTCATCTTTATTTGGTATTGCTGACCACAGTTGTTTCGGCTATTGGTATATGATTAATAAAGGTGACTAGCCATTTTATGATATTTGATGTCTGGTTGAAGACTTTAAACTGAGCACCCGCTGGGAGGCAACCCCTGCTCATGCGACTCGGTAATATATTTTATTTTTCCTTTCCTTCAAGTGGTAACAGTTTTTCTTTGTTCATATTTTTAATTTCATCTTTAGAACATTGAGGACAATGTTAGATTTAAGTTTGGGGGTAGGGGAGAAACTTTTAGTTACATTATTAAAACTCCAAAGTCTAGAAACTTGTGAACAATTTAGGATGACACTAACCATTCTAAGTATATGGAAACAAACCTCTTGGTTATAGGAGTTGAGGGACCCAACTAAAGAGTTTATTCATAAAAGGACAGAGCTCGGGTGTTAGGAATAACATGATAGTCATCACCATGTCACTTTCTATTTTTATTTTACAATTTTATGTGTTTCTCTAAGTGATTTGGTGGGGCACTAGCATCGCCTTGTTATCGATGTTGGGATGAAGTAGAGCGATTGAGATCAAGCCCCATTATTGTATATTATTTAGACCAAAAAATAATTAAAAAAAATATATATAATAATAATAATGAAAAAAAAGGAAAAAAAATTATTGTTTTATTTTTAATAAATCGACCAATGGGTCCCTTGTGTATACCAACTGAGTCAATATTAGTATAAGGATTAAGACCAGTGGGAGCGTATCTCAATCCATTAGGATCCATCCTGACATTGACCTTCAGACAGATATGGGAAACACCGTTCACCTAAGTCAACATGTGCAAACTTCATCATCTTCATGTGATTGTGGTTTGTTTTCCGAGTATCACGGTCCTTTGTACGACTATCTAAGTAGAGCTTTGTTTTCTTATGTATGAATTTTAGTACGCTTGAGTGCAAACTTGTGTGCAGCAATTGGATTTAAATCAGGGTGATTCCTCCCATAGCCAAAGAATTTTGTAGTCAACTAAATAGCATGTTTAGTGTCTACCCTCAATTGTTCATAAGTAGCTAGAGTTTGGAGTAAAAGGTTTTGTGGGTACACCTCTTGTAAACCCTCCCGAGATAACACTCGTCCACTAGGGTCACCTAGGGGTTCAAAGGCTTGTTGCACACGCTAAGTGCAATAGTGATGCATGCGACAATGAGTTAGGATTTTTATTTTCTAGATTAGATTTGCTCGAGGAATAGCAAATACTAAATTTTGGGGTATTTGATAGACACATTTTTGTGTCTGATTTGTCTCAATTCTATATTTGTTAGTGATCATTTTATACTTATTATGTATTTTATGTGTTTGGAGAAATATTTTTTTGTGGAAAAATTGGCTCGAAAAGTGATATTTGCATCCCCCGAGAAAAATTATTAAAGGCACCCCAAAAACTACTAAAGGCATCGATCGTTTGATAAGAGCACCCTCTTCTTTAGTTCAAAAACTAAATTTAGGCGGGAAAGTTTATTCTCAATTGCGTGAGTTTCTGTGAAAGATTTGGGCGAGATTTTCTTTGATTTTCTCATGTATTAGGAGTGGTTTGGACATGTTATGACTATGAAGGGTTGGTTGGTTTTGATTCGAAGGAAAAGAGATTTATCATTAATTCTCAGAAAACGGGGCAAGCATATATACATGAGATTTTCACGGGATTTTCTGTGATTTCGTGTGGGTTGCAGTGAAGTTAGCTCTTCCTAAATCGTGTATGAAGCATGTTTGGAGTGTGTAGATCTACAACAGACGCGTGAAGGAGATAAAGAAGGAAATAATTCTCGTAATATGGCAGAAAATTATTCACGAGTAAAGAAAATTATTCTCGAGTTATTTTCGTGAGATCTAGGTGTTGTTGTGTATAAAAAAGATTGTGGGAGTCAACAGAAGGATATAGAGAGTTTGGGGAGAAGAAAAAATAGGAGAAAAATCAAGTTGCAAAAATTCTGCTGATGCTGCAAGAAGAAGAACACGAAGAACATAAGATTGCAGGCTACAGTTTTTTATTTCAGAAGTATCGTTCATTTTAAAAATCTTGTAACAGACATTTGCAATGTATATCTTGAGTTAGCAACACTTTGTTTGTAACAATGGAGTCTGTAAAGCCTATACAACGTTGCAAAATCATTGTTTTCATTATTTTCTCTCTACTTCATCTTTGTAAACAATTTTTAAGCCATGAATACATATTTTGAGAGGATGTTTACCATAATAAGCTAACTCTCACATAACCAAGGCAATGGAAGAAGCTATTTACGCATGATTGATGGATAATTATTTTATTTTCTCTAGTTTAATTACATAATTCACTTAATCGCTGCTTTTGTAGAGTTTTAAATTGTTTGCATGGTTTTCCTAATTATTTGTGATTTAATTTGACAGGTTATACTTTATTAAATCAGTTGAGAATCTATGCTTAATGGGTACAAATAATATTTGAGAATATGCCTGATTATTAGTGAATTTAGAAATAAAATGACTTAAAAGGTGACTAGGGTTTTGAAATATTTATAACATCATCCAATCATGTGTGGTAGTGGAATCCAGTGTTTTGGTTGTTTTTAAAATCTTGATATAACTTTCAATTGAGTTTTCTTTATTTTAGTTTTAGAAATTAAGTCTAAAATCAAATTTCAACAAGTCTGAGTAACGAACTTTTTACCACTGTCTACAACCACATCACTGCCTCTTCTTCTAATTCAACGAACGTCTGGAACTTGAAGTTTACAATATTCCATTTGAACATAGGTGTCATTCCACGCACACAAATTTCCACTAGAGTTTCCTCCTTGTTGTCTTTATGACACTCGAGAGAGAGGTACCGGAGCCGCGTGATGAATTTTCCAATTTCCTCTCCCATTCTTTGGTTACACCTGCTGAGATCAATCATCATGACCTTCTTCTTTGCTGAATAAAATTTTCTTAAGAACAGAGTACTCATTACTTCCCATGACTCTATGTTTCCGGGTTTTAGGTTATCATACCAGGTGAAAGCTGTGTATGAAAGAGACTTGGGGAATTTTATTAGGGACAACTTTCTGTCGGATGTTTACGCATTCATCGTTCAAAAAAACCGACTAAGGTGTTCGCGAGCATTTCCCCGTCCATCGTAAGTCTTGAACTTGGGAGACGTATATTCTTCCGGGTACTGATACTCAGCTACCTCGACCGATTACGGGGTATTCATTGAATCATAGCTATCATGCTTGACTACCCTGTAGTGTTCTTCTAGTTACTTGGCGATTGCCTCATGTGATGCTCCTCGTGAGGACCCCTCTTCATCTATTGTTTTCCTTGTGGCTGTCGTTTTTTTCTCCGCTTGTCTCATAAGCTTCCAAAGCTACTGTTGGCGCCGATTGTGTCCTTCCATCTCGATCTTCATGTCTTACAAAGTTTGTTTATGTTGAGTGTCTTTTTTCGGTTGTTGCTTATTCTTGTTCGCCTATGTCTCTACCTTTTCCACGTGAGCCGTTTGTACGATTGGTGTGTTGACGACGACTTGTCTTGGTGGCTCGTCATGACCACTTGCATCTTCTATAATTACCTCGTCGATAGTCGGCTGGTTGGGTGGTACAACTGGAACGTCCTTTCCCGAGTGCATCTTGCTGGACTAGAGACGAGTCTCCTACTGTGGTCGCCAAATGTTTTAGGGTAAATGAGTAAAGGGGAGACTAATCCTAGTCACAACAAGGACTACACCTTTCATTCTATGGGTAGAGAGAGAAAAAGTAGATCATTTTTTTTTTACTATCCTTTTCCCTTTTATTGACTTTCCTTTTTTATCCCCTCTTGACATATGTCTCCCTTTAACCCTTTATTATTACTAAAGTGCCAGCTACTAATCTTACTCTTAGCTTCTCTTCTTATTCCCCTCTTGTCCTCATACTTCCATAAGAATATTCCTAATTATTTGTGATTAATTCCTAAATTCCTAGGGTAGTGATGAACTCAAGCCCACCTAGTAGAAATGATTCCCGTTATCAATGGGTAGTCATTTTAAGATATTAACACTGGTGTCCATTGGATTTCTAGACTTACACCCCCATCCAACCCATTATTTTAGTGGATTTTAAAAAGGAATCCATGTCCAACCCGTCCATGAACGAATTGGGTGTCCACCCGTCAAACTACGATGGATTGGGTCGGGTTGGCGGGTTTGGGTTCATATGCTCACCCCTAATAGAACTTAGTTGTGCCACCTTTACATGAATCTTACATATATTATGAGAGCAAACATGCTTTTATGGGCTTAAGGGATTTGAACTAGAAAGTAAAAAGAACGATTTTTTAGGGACCATTCCCCCCATTTTGATAAGGTCACTATGAAGTAATTGTAGTCTCCTTTATCCATATACTTTAGTTAATAGCTAAAATACCCTTTATACATTATTTTATTTTTATTTTTATTATTTATTTATTTTTATTTTATTTTTTAATTTTTAATTTTTAATTTTTTTATTCATTTTAATTTTAATTTTAATTTTAATTTTTTTTTGTTATTTATATTTGTTTGAATTTTTTTGTTTTTAGGGAATATGGCCGGTTGTTGAAACCGAAATTGAGTCCCAAACGAGAGAACCGATTCCTGGTCAAGCCAACATGCAAATTAGAAGGTAATTCCCGACGAACCCCTTCGTTTTTATGCATTTCTGATTGTTGATTCGACTTCAAATCATGAAAACTAGGATTCAAAATGTAGTTTCAGTGAAAAGTTCGGGCAGGAATATAGTATTTTATCAACCGAACTTTTTGTTTCTCAAAAACACCAAGAACAGTTCAGCTGAGAAAAAAATAAAATGGCTCGAAATTTTGGTTTCTCAATAATTTGAAACCGAACTATTTAGTTGAGAACAAAAACTGGGAGTTCATCTAGATCGATAGTTAGCATTTCAGTCGAACTTTTTAGTCCAAAATGGGAACACAAAGTTCGGTAAGAGTCTAATTTTTTGTTCTCAGCGGAACATCACACTATTTTTGGGTTATTAGGATGTATGATAGCCGAACATTTTTTTTGTTGACCAAACTTCTGAGTCCAAAATGTAAACAAAAGTTCGCTAGCCTAAAAAAATAAATTTAACCGAACATTACACTGTTTTAGTAATAGTAGGGTGTATGCTAGCCGAACTTTAAAAAAAAATAATAACAAAAAGAAAACAACGGAAAAACGAAAAGAAAAAAAAGAGTAAAAAAAATAGAAAAATAAAATAAAATAAATAATAAATAAATAAAGTATTTATAAAATTAATAACTTAATTTAAATGAATAAAGGATAACCTAGTCATTTGCTCATATTAGGACATCCTTTATCAACATATAGTGGATGAACTAATCACTTAATGGTCCTCTCAAAAATTGGATGGTCCCTACAAAATCGTTCAAGTAAAAACAGACAGGACGCAGCATACTCGTATGGGCTTATGAGCCAACATGCTCTCAATACACTTAATAAAACGGGTCTAGTCCATTAACATACGGGTCGGAAGGGTGTAATCTATAGGATCCAATACTTAAAGCACCCACAACCAATCTAAGATCCATTGGATCCCATAAATTATACCTAAATCCAATCCATTAATTTACAAGTCGAATATCTACCTGTAAAAGAAACGAATGAGCCAGATCGGGTCCGCGAATTGGATCTCAAATGCTCACCCCTACAAACTGTCAGTCCTTAAAAAAATTATTATAGCTGAACTTATTGCTTGACTTGGTTGTCCGCAAACAAAAATCGGAAAGAATGAGAGAGTCCGGCTTTAGATTGAGACCGGACATTCACCGATGAAGCATAATCCAATGCGATAATCATCCTCAAAGCAGTAATGGTGGTACGGAACTAGTATAATAAGACTGAAACACACCAGATCAATATCCATGCTAAAACATTTGCATTTTTTTTCAACTTGTTTAATAGTTGCCGTGAGAATCGAGAGGGCAAAATAGATTGTAAAAAGCTGGGCCATACTTATTCCATCTAGGGGTGCATATGAACCCGGACGAACCGACTAGACCGACCGAATCCGTCGAACCGGCGGTTTTTTAAACCAACCGTTGATGTTCGGTTCGGTCCATGGTTCTTTTTATCATAACCGTTGATCTATCGGTTCGGCCTACGGTTTATGTATAAAGACCGGCCGAGCCGAACCGTATAAATCGGTTGTTTATAGCCATAGATTTAAAACCTAGATTTTATCCTATCCGTTCGTCTATTAACTCTAAACTTAAAATCACTTCCAAATCTCTTCATTATTCATTACTTTATTTTGTTTTTCTTCCTTCTCTCGTGCAGCTGCAGAGGCGCAGAGCCAAGAGCACCACCACCACCTTCACATTTCTATTGTTCGACTCACTACAACCATCACCACCTCTTTTCTTCTACACCTCTTTTTTTCTTTACCTTCTTTCATTTCTGATCGATTCTCGATTCCTCTTTCTCCTCATCGGTTAAACCCTAGAGCAGATAGAAGATAACTGCAAACCAAAGCTAAGTTCGCATATCCCATTCTCAGGTCTGCTCTCTCTTTTTTTCTTCTTGATTTCTCTTTTTCTATTAATTGTTTCATGTTCTTCTTCTTCGCATGAGATGATCTGAACCTATGTTTACAAAAATCCCCAAATTTTGCTAAAAGAAAACAGATTTGAGATTACAATTGGTACTCAAGTCAAGCATGAGCTTTATTACTCAAGTCAAGTTTGAGTTTTGTTAAAGTAGAGATTATAATTAGTTAGATCTCAATCATATGAAGACATTTATTAACGTTGATAAATGTTGAACAAGTAGAAAATGATATTAAGAAGATATTATTTCTGATATTCTTTTTCAGTATATTATACAAAGACAGATGAGAAGTATTTATACAAAGACATATAGACAAATGGACTTGGTCAAGTCAAATAGAACCTGACCACACTTGACTTATTCTAATAACACACACCTAACACACCCCCTCAAACTAATAAGGAGGATACTAATCAGTTTGAAACAACTAAGTCTCTTAAGAAACAACAACAGAAGAAGAGGAAGGAAAGCCAAGCAGCTGTAGCAACAACTTGGAGAACAAAGGAAATCACAATCCTTTAGTAAACAGGTCTGCCAAATGATCCTCACTGGCAACATGATGTAGTTGGAGAAAGCCAAAGTCCACCAACTCCCTTACAGCATGATAATGAACTTCTATATGTTTGGACCTAGAATGAAAACAGGATTAGTAGCCAAAGAAATGTCACTTGTATTATCACAATAAAGATGCACAGTACCCTGCAATGGAAAATATAATTCCTTTAACACATAAGAGATCCATTGTAATTCTGCAGCAGCCACTGTTAGACATTTGTATTCTGCCTCAGCAGAAGACTTGGACACTGTGGGATGCTTCTTAGATGATCAGGCAATTACAAAAGAACCTAAAGAAACCACATAGCCAGAAGTAGATCGGCTGGTATCAGGGCAGCCAGCCCAATCTGAATCAGTGAAGGCTTTCAGACATCGTAAATCACCAGCTCTTAGACAAATTCCAGACCCAATACTGCCCTTCAGATGCCTAAGAATTCTCTTAACATTTCCCACCATGACATTCTCCTTGCCAGCATAAGAAGAAGTACGTTGAAGTAAAGTACCATCACCAGTCATGTGAGAAGAAGCACCACTATCAAATAACCATGTAGAACTAGAAGAATTATCACTAATGTCAGCAGTATTGACGTTAAGAGTAGAAAATACTTTTTCAACCTCAGCCACATTAACAACACCACCAGTAGTACTCACATTCTTTGGAGAAGCATAACGAAAGAAACATCTACTTGCATAATGTCCCATTTTACGACAGATTTGACATTCAACATTAGAGTAATCATGTTGTGGTCTTCTAACTCCACCAGAAGCAAGAATAGATATTGAACTAGATGTAGATCCAGTAGAGAAGTACTATGAGGAAATCCTGAAGTATGTCTTGAATTCTTGTATTTCCTAAAATTAGTACTACCATTCCTTGCACCGGAATGAACATTCCTAGTGTAGAATGATGTTGAATGTTGAGAATCAAACATTTCTGTTGATGTTTGATGTTGGTCATGTAGCCACTTCTCATGAATCAATAACCTAGCCTTAAGCTCAGAGAAAACATACGATGATTTTCTATTATAAGCAAGAGAAAACAAAATTATCATAATCTCTCCCTAAACCATTCAATATATGCATAGTGAGATCAGCGTCACTCACCTTCTCCCCAATCGCAGACAAAGAATCAGCTATCATCTTGATTTGATGAAGATAGAGTGTAATTGATTGATCCCCCCTACGAATGTTATTAAGTTGATTACGAAGCATACCTCTTCGAGAAGCAAATTGTTGTTTAAATATTGTTTCAAGAAACAACCAAATCTCTCTGGTAGATGATAAACCAAGAACATCACTAGAAAATGTTGATGTTAGTGTTGCTTTTAAACAACTGACAACAAATCGATCAAGTTTACGCTAATAAATCCATCGTGGATTTGGTACTGGAAATCCATTTATAAGAATCTCAGAAGGTGGTTCTTGAACTTCACCATTAACATATCCATATAGATTTCTTGAGATAAGAATCGACTCAAACTGATCTTTCCATAGCAAATAGTTTGTTGAATCAAGCTTAATAGAAATGAAGTTGGAGATATTAGTAAATAGAAGATTAAAAGTGGATGAAAACTCAGATTCAGCAGCAGAAGAATTAAAGTTTGTATTCCAAGCATTTGTTCGATTAGCCATACTTCGAGTCATAGGCATGAAAAATTGATTGAAGATTTTCAGTAAAATGAATCAAGAAATTCAAGATCCATGAAATGTTTCTGAGAAAGGAAATTTTTTTTGAAAGATATTTAAAATGAATCTGACGAATTGAAAGGTTTTAATAAGATGATGATTGAAAGATTTTGGTTAAATGATTTTGATTTAAGATGATGAACACAGATTGTTGAATCGGTAATGGCTCTGATACCATGATAAATGTTGAACAAGTAGAAAATCATATTAAGAAGATATTATTTCTGATATTCTTTTTCAGTACATTGTACAAAGACAGATGAGAAGTATTTATAAAAAGACATATAGACAGATGGACTTGGTCAAGTCAAACAGAACCTGACCACACTTGACTTATTCTAATAACACACACCTAACAAACGTAAGTATTTTTATCATTAACTTTAACAACTCTGTTTGATTTTGTGCAGGATCTTACTAAAGCTGAGTTTTATTGTTTTTCAGCTGCTAGATGGGTTTTGGGTACTCGTTTCATTTGTAACATGGGTTGCTGGAGATTTTTCATATTGTCAACAGAAAATTCCACTAGAAGTTAGACCACATAGTGTAAATTTGTAAACAAGCTAAGTAGTTTAGCTGAAGAGGAGGAAAACAAGATCTTAGATCTTCACCAATTTTGCTTGTTGTTGTTACATGGGATAAATTATTGATACTTCAGTCTTTAATTTGTATTGGTTAATTTTTTTTTAGTGTAATTTTTAATGAATCTTTAGATGGGTTTGTAAT
This sequence comes from Papaver californicum, assembly GCA_023531435.1. Lineage (NCBI taxonomy): Eukaryota > Viridiplantae > Streptophyta > Magnoliopsida > Ranunculales > Papaveraceae > Papaver > Papaver californicum. The sequence goes on along the minus strand of JAJJMC010017794.1, from coordinate 4,513,644 downwards.
TAAAGACGTATAATCATAAAAGTGATTCTGTAATGTACATATTCATGTAATTGAGATTTAGAAAGAGATCCATGAAGAATAATTCTCTTTTTTTTTCTTTTCTTTTATGGATTTAAAATCGGTGAAAACCGGGACAAAAACCGAATAAAATCGAGCCGAATCGGCCCGGTTAAAAAACCGAACCTATCATGGACGGTTTGGTTACGATTTACATTTAGAAAATCGAGATCTTGTCGGTTTGGCCTACGGTTTGTTCAAAAAATCGAACCGATCGACCGACCGATGTGCACCCCTAATTCCATCACACCACTCCATGAGTCCATCCTTATAATACACTTAAAAATCTTACACGTGTTAGATTATGATTGCCTCGATAGAAGTATAGATGTGGACCAACCCACGCGTTCATACACCAAAACAAGGACCACACTTCGGTTGTCATCACGATCATCTTAGTTGCGTAGCAAACGAGGTCAGATTGGGACCACTCTATTAAACTAAGAGGATCAGATTCATCACCACCACCCTTTGTGGGGTCTACTTTTCTGTGTTGGGTTCTAAAACGCATTGTCTCTCCCAAGAACTATTTTTGGTTGACCCACCATTTAGTGGGACCACTTTTCTAATGGACCCACACCCTAGTTCTGGCTCAGCAATTCTTTGCTGCTATCTGTGTATCGGGCACACTGCCAACTATTGTTTGGTTGGACTATCACTAGTTTATAATTAATAGGGTGGAGCGAGCTCATGACATAAGTAGGCGATTGTTAATCTTATTCCAAACCTATTTTTATATATTTTAAACTCCTCTTTATCTGTCCTAAATCATTTTTCACGTTTTAACTGTCTTTAAAAAAATTTATCCTCCTTTTCTGGTTCCATCACTGTTCGTAAACCGTAAACTATAAGGCTAAAGTTTAAATCTAATTCAGTATTTTGGTACGTTTGGTTGCAAAGAATGGAATCACCTTCCTGGAACATAATTCTATTTCCAGGCACTGGCTGGTTGAATATTACCATTCTTGAAACTGCTTAGAATCGCCAAGAGAGACTACATCTAGATCAATAGTCTTATAACGGGTGCCTTTGTAAAGTTGAACCTTTATAAATGTGCTTGTGATTTAAATAAGCGCCATTTCATGGCCTGGGGTTGCATGTAACGTGGGTCACGTTAACCATACCATGGGTTTAACAACTACCATGTGATAGGTAGGGACGGACTATAGTTACCAAGTCGGCTTAGGTCCAGTAATCACATGGTAGGCTCTCAAGGTCCCGCTTAAACGTGGGTGTACATTATGAGACAATAAAAAAAAAAAGAAAATAAAGAACTTGATCCTTAAAATGTATGGTTCCTTATACAAGGATCTGCCATTGATATGATTATCAACCATTTCGTTTATGAAAGTTACATTTAAGAAACCGGTCTGAGTAGACCTTTATGATGGAACCTGGGATAAATTAGATTTTTTTACTAAGATTAAAAAGTTTAGGTAAGTTGGAAAGGAAGAGAGCCATAGATGCTGTTACAAGAAATTCTCTATTTTTTTGCCAAAAAGTCAACTGCCCTATTGCTTGTTCAATGTATAAAAAAAATTGATAAAAAAAAATTTTTATTAATTAAACCCAAACAGCAAAATTATGATCTCTAACCAACAGACTACAAATAGTTTGAGAGTAATACTAAAACACTCTAAGTTAAATTTATCTTTTCTAACCGGTTTGGATATAGCATCCGCAACCTGGTTATTGTCTCTACTGGTAAAAGAAAAACAACAAGTGTAAAATAAGCTACTTAAATACTTTATTTCCTTAATAATGTTTCTCAGATCCCAATGAACTAGTAATTCTTTCCCAGTAATGGACTTTATAACAATTCAGCATCTGCTTCAATTTCTATTCTCTTTAGTTGCATGTCAAGTGCCCATCTTAAAAGTTCTCTTACCGCCTTACACTCCACCTCTTCTGGACTCATATTGTTTTCATAAAAATATCTTTTGATTCTACCACAATGACCTGCATGATTACGAATAATCAAACCAATACCAGAATTGTTAGTAACATGGCAGAAAGAAGCATCTACATTAATCTTAACAGTATCAAAAGATGGTGGTTTCCAGTTAGAGATGACATAAGGTTCAGTAGTTATTTCAGGCATATTCAATGTGTCATGATGTTCCGACAATTAATATTGTGACATATAAAAGTTGATTCTATGAACTGAATTAGTAGGGTTTAGAGATTTCCCTTGAAAGATAGATTCACATCTATTTTTCCATATTATCCACGAGCCCACCATTAATCTATAAACTCATATGTCTTTTGTAGCAGATAAAACTTGAACGTTAGAAAACCAACTTATCACCCATTGAGATACAGAAATGCCATTATTCTTAACAGCATCAATATTGACATTAATGTTCCTCCATACTACTCTAGCATGCCTGCATTCAAAATTGTTATGCTCAAGAGTTTCCACAGGACAGCTACAGCAACCACATTGAGTGTCAACTGAAGTATTGAAAGCAGCAAGTTTGGATTTAACTGGCACTATATTTCCGATGCACTTCCAAACAAACATCTTAATCCTATGAGAGACCTTGTTGTTCCATAGAGTTTTCTAAATTTGAGAATCAACAACTTCACTAAAATCTTGAACATGATCAATGTTGTTAGCAAGAAGATTATAAACACTTTTCACTGTGAATCTGCCATATTTAGCTGGCATCCAAATTAGAATATCTTCTTTAGATATGTCCAGATACATATCTAAAATTTTAGCAGTTGTTTTTGGTTTCAAAGAGTTGATTGACTAAAGAGACATTCCAGCTACTAGAATCTGGCAGAAAGAAATCAAAAACATAATCATAATTCCTATAAGCTTGATTGTAAGGAATGAGAACATGATGAATACTAGAAACCCATTTGTCTTGCCATGTCTTAGTTCTCTCTCCATTATTTACTTCCATGAAGCTGTTCTCCTTAATAATCTTGCTTCCCTTTTGAATCTCGTTACACACCCAAGAGACATTGGAGCTAGTATCACTGTCTGAACAATGAAGTAAGTTACCATTTTTGAAGTACTTAGAATTTAAAATCCTAATCCAAAGTTGGGAAGTTTTTGTGCATAATCTCCAGGCCATCTTAGCTAGTAAAGCAAGGTTTAGCTTTTCTAAATCCCTAAAAGCCAATCCTCCTTGAGACTTAGATCTACATAACTTATGCCAAGCAAGCATATTAGAACCTATATTAGATTTGTATCCCAGAAGAACCTTCTATGAATAGAAGTGAGATGGTTAGTGAGATTCTTGGGTAGAATAAAAGTGCCCATTTGATAGACAAGAACATAATTTAACACATGTTTCACCATAGTTGATCTTCCATCTTGAGTAAGAGTATTGCTTGACCAGGTTGACAGTCTTTGCTCAAAACTTTCTTTAATAGCTTAAAAAGCTTCTTGTTTTGAATTTCCTAGGATGAGAGGGGAGCCACATATCTTTCTTTTTCATTCATGGTTCTGACACCAAGAATGTGAGTGAGAGTGGAAGCAACTTCAGGTTTGGTATATTTGCTAAAGTAAACTGAAGACTTATCAAAATTTATCACTTGCCCAGAGACCTGAATGAAATCCTTAAGAAGACTGAGAAGATTATTGACTGAGGAGAGGTTTGCTTGTGTGAAAATCAAGCAATCATCTGCAAAAAGGAGATGATTAATGTCTGGTGAAGTAGCATGAGAAATAGTGTTGATGCATAGAATGAGAAAGATATCTAGAAAGAAATTCCATGGCAAGTATAAATAGGTAAGGTGACAAAGGGTCACCCTGCCTAATACCTTTAGTAGGATGAAATTTAGAGCATGGTGAGCCATTAAGAATAACTGCAAGAGAGAAATAGTGTTGATGCATTGATAGGTTAAGTCACAGAAATTATCACTGAAGCCAAAGTATTCAAGAACTTTAATAAGGAAATTCCACTCTAACCTGTCAAATGCTTTTGACATGTCCATTTGAAGTGCCATCCAACCATGAGCTCCTCTTTTTTTCTTCATTGAGTGGATACATTCTTGAGCAATAACTGTGTTATCACTAATGAGTCTCCCAAAAACATAAACAGCTTGATAAGGAGAAACAATCTTCTCCATTAGTGGCTTTAATCTAGCGATTATTATCTTGGATATTATTTTGTAGGAGGTGTTGCATAAACCAATAGGCCTAAAGTTAGCTGCAGTGATGGCCTTTTTATTTTTAGGAATCAAAGCAATGAATGTTTTGTTAATTATTTGAGAATATGCTTAGTTTGAAAGAATTTTTGCACCATATTGCAAACATCCTGGACAACTATCTCCCATTAACTCTTATAAAAGCCGGCTTGAAACCCCTCTAGACCTGGAGCACTCCGATTTTCCATGCTTCTAAGAGAATTAAAAACTTCTTGCATACAAAAAACTCTAGTAAGAACAATATTGTTCTCAACTGTAATGATGGTTGGAATGACCTGAAAAAAACCTTCATCTATAGTTGGAGTAATAAAAGTACTTATACTTTCAAAGTGAGAGGTAAGATGAGAAGCTAGCTCTGCCCTCAAACTTATCCAATTACCTTCAGAATCTTAAAGAGAATCAATGTTATTTCTAGACTTCTTTTTATTTATTTTTTTGTATGGAAATACTTGGTATTGTTGTCCATCTCTTTAATGAAACTGTCTCTTGATTTTTGCTGGAAGAAGTCATTTCTTGTTTTGTACCATTTGTTCAAATCAGAAGAAACAATATTAATATTCTATCAACATTTGGAGTGATAACTTGACATTGCAGGATCTCAAGTTGATTTTGCAAAGAATCAACTTTTTGATTAATATCACCAAAATGTTTTTTATTCCATCTAGAAAGAGCTTGTCTAGTAAGTTTTTACTTCTGCACCAATTGAAAACCAGGAGAACCAGTAATAGAAGAAGTCCATGCCTTAACAATCTCAGGTGCACAAGTGTCATCACTTAACCAAGTAAAAAAGAATTTGAAAGGAATTCTAAGTTTATCTTGATTATTATTAGACACAAGACGAATAGGGCAGTGATCACTTCCAAGCTGACTCAGGTGATAAAGTTTAGAATGAGTGAAATGCAAGCTCCAGTCCCCATTACCAAGAGCCATATCTATCCTAGATTTTCTTTCACCAGTTCTCATATTATTGCTAGACCAAGTAAAATCCCTACCAACATATCCTAAATCATCTATGCCACAGAGCTTATTAATGTTATTTACCAAACCATCTGAAGAAGAGCCTGCACTAGTATGATTAGAATCTAAATGAGAGTTCAAATCACCAATTAAAATCCAAGATTGAGACACATTTTTACTTAGGGATTGAATATAAGACCATTGGTTTTTCTTTTTAGAATAATTTGTGTAACCATAGACACATGAAAGTAAAACTTCAGGTTTACTCATGTCAGTCTGAACTACAGCATGAAACATGTTCTGCTCAGCATACATGATATCAAAAACAAAACCACTCTTCTACATAAGCACTAAGCCCCCTGAAAGCCCTTGTGTTTCTATGATAGCCTGGTTGGGATATTGAAATCGAGCTAAAAAAGGTTTAAATTTGTGACTAACAAGTTTTGTTTCACATAGAAAAATTATATCTGGGTTTTGAATTCTAATCTGGTCACTGAGATGATTTCTAGTAGTTTGAAACTTAAAGCCTTGCACATTCGAAGAAAAAACTCTCATGTTAACTTTTTTTAAATTATACCAACTATCTAGAAAAGTATGTGTATACTGACCATAAAAACAATCTAAAATAACATTAATAGAATAAGAATATATAAAGGATTTTGCAGCAGCATTTTGATCTGATGATGAGAGATTCCTAGTATTAGCAATTATCCTTCTATTTTCCACCATCTCAGTGTCATCCATCATGTCATATAAAGTATTGAGTGAAATAGCTTTATCATTGTTCAAGATGTTCTTATTATGAGTCATTGGATTCAAATTGGGAGAGGCTCCAACTTGTGGAACAATATTGTCTGAATGATTCCTGATTCTTTTGTTTATCCTGTTTTTGCCATTATCTGGAGGAGTATCTATAAAAATAGTGGCTTGGATAGCATGAGTAGTGATAGGATTGGAGATATCCTCAGTGGTAGTTTCAGCTTCATCTTCAGGGTAATGAAGTTCGAATTCCTCTTTGGTCATTGCAAAAGCCTTCAGTTTTTCAGCAATTCTTTCACACTCATTAATATTATGATCAACAACATAGCATTGATCACACAAGCTATGTGGTTGTTTTAACCAGTGGTATTTCACCCATGTAACTCCACCTGCCGCCGTGTTCCACCATTCTCCTCTTAATAAATGTCTGCATAATTCAACTTCAATTCTTGCCGTAACCATGTTTCCATATTTAGGTTTGCAGTTCTTCGGATCTGTGGAAATCTTCTTTCCAAGTTCATCTATAGCTTCATTGATAACAGCTTCAGAGTGATGCGCAAGGAGAATATCCTTGAATTGACATCCCATTCTTGAGTTTTGGATACCCACTTATCAAGTGGAATACTGGTAGTATATTTCGTGAGAGATAAGAGACATCTCTTGACATTCCATGGTGATTTCTTGAGAACATCCTCTTGATTTAACTTAGAGTTGAACTTGAAAATATAAAGGTTATCACCCATAACTCTAGTTTCCTTGTTTTTATACTTTTTCTAGAGCAAGTTGATTTCAGTTTTAACATCTGACGAATAATTAGTATCCATAGAGATAATTCTTCCAATGAGGCTATTACCCCATTCATCTGAAGCTTCAACCAAAGCTTTAGCAGAACCAACCGTCTTCTTTATAGGTCTTTTAACATTTCCTTTTATATTGGCTGAACTCATTTGACTTGTTAAGCTTTGAACTTGGTTATTAGGGTTGGAGGCCATACTCGAGGTACAGGAAAAGAGGTAAAGCTTAATTGAAAACTCAGAGTCTGGGGAAGGATTGATAAAAACAAATACAATGGGTTTCTTGGTAATGCTTGTAGCTGATATTAAGGAAAGAATATTGTTTTGATTATTAAGATAAATGTGAGTGTAGAGATCAAAAAAGAAAGAAATTGAATATGTTATGGAAAGATGTTGAAAATTACACATTATAGTTTGAGTCAAATAGGTGGCCCTAAACTTGCACCTATGATTTGTAGGAAAATTCAAAATTTGAATTTCTTTGAATTGCGCCAAAGTTTTCAATTGAATCAGATGAGTTAACTCATAACCAAAAACTTGATCAAGAACATGAAATGATAATTTGATTCCACCAAACTTTCATAAGCTATCATGGAGCTTATGGGTAGCAAAACGTCTGAGGAAGAAAAAACTGTCAAGAGGGTAGTAAACACATAGCTTACTAGGTTCCAAAACTAGATGCTCACCATTTTAGACAGATCAAAGTATGCTGCAAAACAAAATTTAAAAAACCATATGAAAGATCAAATCTAAACAAAAAACTATGTTTAAAAGGTAAAGATTTTAGTAAAAAGTAAAGAAAAGATAGATTAATGATCCAGGATATTATAAAGATAAAGAGTATGTAATCTCTTCTTTGGTTTGTTTTAATAAGAATCCTTTTGTGTTTTACTTTTCATTTGCATTTCGAAGAGCTGATAGTGTTGATAATAACTCTGTATGAATTCCAACTTAATGCTAATAAGAATAAGAATTATGGGTTCTTGGCAGTTTGAAGGAGAGTTTGCATTGGGTTTGTAGTGAGGTTTCGAGTTAGGATAGATCAAGGAGGAGATGGAGTTATAGTCAAGTTGCCATGTGTCTGTTACCGATTAATTGAATCAATAATACCGTTGAGTGTTTGGAATGGTTTAGATGACTGTTTTGAATGAATTTATACTCTATAGTATATTACTATACAAACTTAATACTTCCTCCGTCTTTATTATAAAGGCGGAAAAGTAGAAATCTCTAAGAGCATCTCCAATAGAAGGTGGAAGATTTATTTTTTGGTTTCATGTATAAATTTGAAACCCAAAAAGTTGTTACATTCCTGCAGTGCTTGATTAGTTGCTAGAAGAGTAGAGCAGCATTGCCATTTGATATTCCTGTTATCTCCATTCATATAGTTTATCAGTTTTCACAGTCCCCTTGCAAATAGAAGTTTTGAAGTTGATTATGCCTAGCCCAAGTTGCCGCCTGCAGCATTGCTATAGCCTCCGCTTCTTCATGATTTCTTTCCCATATTTTTCCTGCTCCTGCTGCTGTGCCAGTACCTAGATGATTTCTCACCAAAAATCCATAACAACTGTTAGATCCCTTCCAAGAGGCATCAAAATTCAGAAAATTTGTATTTGGTTCAGGTTTCTGCCATTTTTCATTTGTTTTTTCCTTGGACTGTTTAACCTTTGTCTTTATGTTGTTAGAACATTATTTTCTATCCAATAATTGTAAGTGTATTTGGATTTCCGTTGATATCTGTATAGTAGTTTGATGTTTTTCCTCAAAAATTCTTTTGCACCTCTCTTTCCATATGTACTAACATTTAGTTACAGCAATATTTAAGTGTTGTCATTCTTTATCTTTTAAAATCCAAAGTTTATAGTGGTTTGTAAAGTTGTTCTGACTTGAAGTAACTTGGATCATCACAGGGTATGGTGGAAGGGCCCATACAGATCTTGCATACGTACAATCAAAGAAAATATATGATATAGTTTCAGTTTTTGTCTCACAGAAGATACATTTTCTTTCAGTGATGTCTGAAAGGTGTGGCAGATTGTTTCTGACAGGAAGAACATTTGAAAGGCATTTCTACATAAAAACTTTTATTCTTTGAGATATGTTTAGGTTCCAAAGTGTTTTCCAAATATTAGGAGTTAAGTTGTTAGTTACAGAGTTATTTGTGTTAAGTTCATTGTACATGGATTGTATAGAGAAGTTTTCATCCTCTGTCAGTCCCCATCTTATTTTGTCTGCTGGCAAATTTCTTTCCTTATCTGTGTAAAGCTTAATTTGCAGAATTTCATTTGCTATATTGTTTTTAAAGTTGTTATGGATTTTGTTTGAGTTCCACTCCTTTGTATCACAGTCAATTAACTCTGACACGAGTGTTATATTTTGAATTCTAAGTGAGCATAGCTTATTTAGAGTATTTGGATAAGCCTGGAATCCAATTATCCATCCATATGTTTATTGAACAACCATTTCCTACTTCCCAGACACTGTATTTATAAATTAATATTGAACCTTGGTAGATGCACTTCCAAGTAGGAGAAACAGTTGTGGTTAGAATAACATGAAAAAAATGAGTATTTTTGAAATATTTTTGCTTATAGATGGAGGCCCATACAGAGGTTTCTTCTGTTAGCAATCTACATGCTAACTTTGCAGACATTGCTTGGTTGCATTTTTCTGCTTCCTTGAAGCCCATGCCTCCCTCTTGAATGGGTTTACAACAGAAATTCCAAGTATTTGGGCAAAAACTTTTAGAATTTGTGTTTTTTCCCCACCAAAAGTCTCTTTGGACTGCGTTTATTTTTTTGATAGTTTTCTTAGGTAGTTTAAAGCATCCCATTTGAAAGATAGGAATGCTAGCAAGAACAAATTTATCAAGACCATTTTACTAGCTTGTGCTTGAGTTTTAGTATTCCAGGCTTTTACCTTATTTTTCATTTTTTCTACTATAAAGTCCAAGATTTGAGTTTTGACTTGTTCATAAATAAAGGTGCTCCCAAGTAAGTTTTTTTTGTATTAATTTTTTCAATTTTTAGCAGTCTTATCATTCAGTTTTGGTGTCTTGAATGAACTTTTTTGCTAAAGAAGATTCCCGACTTGTTAAAATTTATTAGTTTCCCTGTTGCGCTACTGAATTCTTCAATAATATTTAAGAGGTTTTTACAGCTTAGTAAATTAGCCTTTGTTAAAATCAGACAATCGTCCGCAAAAAGAAGATGACAGATTGGAGTGTTATTTCTTGAAATTTTTACCCCGGTTAAAAGTTTTTGTTGCTCCTTTGCAATTAACAGTCTTGACAAGACTTCCATGCAAAATAAGAAGAGATAGGGGGACAATGGATCCCCCTTCCTTAAGCCTCTTGTTGGCTTAAAAAAGTCACAAGACATTCCATTAACAAGAACTGTAATTGAGGATGAGGAGATACATTGGTATACCAGATCACAGCATTCATTGCAGAAGCCAAACGCTTTCATAGTAGAAATTAAGAAATTCCAATCTACTCTGTCGAAAGCTTTCAACATGTCGATTTTGACTCCTAGATTTTCTTCTTTTGATTTTTTTTATGGGAACGAACAAGTTCTTTTGTTATTATTATGTTATCAGTAATTTGTCTTTGGGGGACAAATGCTGATTGAAAAAGAGATATTAATTTTTGTAAAAGTGGTTCATTCTGTTTGCTAAAATTTTAGAAATTATTTTGTATGTTGTATTGCAAAGGGAAATTGGTCTAAAGTCACATGGAGATTTAGGATTTTTAATTTTAGGAATTAGAAAGAGGAAAGTTTTATTAAGATCTGGATTCATAGTTCTTGTTTTAAAGAAATCTTGGACTAAATTAATAATCTGAGGTCCAACTAGCTCCAAGTTATGCTTGAAAAACTTACCGAGAAACCATCCATCCCCAATGATTTATTTGGTTTTAGTTTTTTAACCACATTTAAGATTCCTTGTGGAGTAAGGCATTTCATTAGGTCCCTGTTATCATTATCCAGAATACTAGGCTCAATTTTATCAAACAAGTTATGATTTTGTGGCAGAGAAACAACTGTAAAAATAGAAGAAAAATGTGCAGTCAGTGTTTTACCAATTTGGTTGAAGTTTGTAATTATTTCTCCATTTTCAGTTAAAATGCAGTCTATGTTGTTTCTTTTTCGTCTTTTAAGAGTTACAACATGAAAATATTTAGTATTCTTTTCTCCCAGCTTAACCTGATTATCCCTTGAGATTTTTTTTGCTATTTCTTCCTCTATATCATATAATTTTTCTAGCTCCCACAACTTTTCATTTATTGTTTCCTGATTTTTGGCAAACTGATTGTTTGTAGTTAGTTTGTTTAATTGGTTTAAGGTGTGTTTTATCTTTGTTGCAGTTTTTCCAAAAACTTCTCTTTTCCAAACTGTAAGAGCTTCTCCCAGCCTTTTTATGTTATCTAGAATATCAACAGAAGGATGCGAGATTGTTGAAATGCAGGTTTTATGAATCAGTTTTATGCATGATATGTCTTTTAGCTAGGTATCATAGAATTTAAAAGAGAAATTTAGATGTGTTGATGCTGGTTCAAGGATTAGTTTAATTGGACAATGATCAGATCCCACAGTCACAAGATGGGATAATGTTGCATTGGGAAACTGTGTTATCCAATCATCTGTTACAAGCCCCCTGTCTAGTCTCTCTTGAATGTTTTTATCTCCTTGTCTTTTTTTATTCCATGTAAAAGGATAACCCAAAAAACCCAGGTCTTCCAGACCTGCTCTTTGAATTATTCTTTCACACGGTTCATGATCTTTTTTATTGTAGACTTGCCCTCCCACTTTTTTAAGAAAGAAGTGTTACGCTCCTAAGTCCTACCATTTGACAAGAACGATTTCTTGGGGACCAACCCATTTTTGAGGGGACCCTTATCTACTTAGGCCATATGCCCTACAAAGTTAAGGGGTGCCCTAATAAGATGAAATGACTAAGTTACCCTTTATTAAACTAATATTAAACCCTAACCCTACTACTCTTTTTCTCCTTTTTTTTTTACCTCTTCATCTCCTCTAACCTAATCTAATCTTCACTAAACAATGGCTAAACCAATTGATGAAGTGATTCAACAAAATCCAGTTGTTGATAGTGGAGGCAAAATCAAGACCCAAAAGAAAGAAGCAAAGGTTGAATCTTCCAGTTCTCATGTTAGAAGGTAATTCTCGACAAACCCATTCATTTCTATCACTTTTTTGATTCTTATTTCGACTTGAGATCATGAAAACTAATGTTCAAAACGTAGTATTAATAAAAAGTTCAGTTAGGATCACCAGACGAACTTTATGTTAGGAAGGATACCAAGAACAGTTCGGTTGATAATAACATTTAGGGGCTAGCCGAACTTTGGTTTTGACATTGATTTTTCAACTGAACTTTTTTGTTTAGTGAAAATAGTAGGAGTTCAGTTAGATCGATAATAAATCTTATCAACCGAACTTTTTAGTCAGAGATATTTTTCCATTTGCCGAACATTACTCTGTTTTTGGTAAATTTGGTGTCAAACTTAGCCGAACTTTGTGATTGTTGACCGAACTTTTTGTTCTATTAATTCGATAAATTTCATTCATAGCCGAACATTTACATTGGTTTATCTATATTAGGCTCCAAAAGAAGGTAAAGGCAATAGAAAAGGAAAAGGAAAAGGCTGGGATGGCTGAAATGGGTGAAACTCTTTCTCCGACTCGAAAGGCTGAAATTCTTTCTCGCTCTCTTTTAAATTTACGAAAAAGGAGTTACTTCTGAAGAAATACATCAAATGATACTGGATGATCCGTATTTTTCACAAATGATGAAAGATCCTAATTGTGAATGGAACATTCTTGACAATCTTCTCAACTACGTTGAAGTTCCATCTTCGGATGAAGGATCACAGGAAGAAATGATTCGAATTATAGAGGATGATCTGGATTTTGATCCTCGACTCTTTTCCAGGTAGAAAAACTTTTCAGGCGTAAACCCATACTACAAGGAAGCTAGTGAGTACATAGGTCCAGTTGAGGAAGATGAAGCTGCTGATGAGCCTAAGGAGAAGGAGAAGGAGAAGGAGAAGAAGAAGAAGAAGAAGAAGAAGAAGAAGAAG
>JAJJMC010017794.1:4467323-4493344 GCA_023531435.1 Papaver californicum | reverse complement strand
ATCACCTTTGAAAAAAACTAAAACAACATCGACAAAACAAAGGTGACTTAGAGCATCTCCAATGGCACGAGCATACCAAAGTGCATAACCCAAATTTGTTTGCTCTTTGGTCCACCCGTAACACAGCGGTTTTCGACCAAAATATGCTCATACGCTCTTCTAACCAGACGCTTGTTATTGGACGTAATTCTAGCTGAACGTTAGATGGACCGGACGTCTTACTGGTGTAACACATTGGTGTTGGGCGTAGATTTGGGTAGCGCTTCATTTTAGACGTTACACTAAGAAACGCCTGGAACCAGACGCACTTCTATTGGAACAATGCAGACTCATACGCTCTTCTAAACAAATGTATGTTTAAGCGTCCACACAAGGTAGCGTCTTGTTTCAAAGCGTAGTCATATGGGAACGTATGTAAATTGAGCGTTGTCTTGTGTAGACGTTTACTCACAGACGTCATCCCAGTCAAACGTCGGAATCACCAACGCTCCCTTATAAGAATGCCCATATATGAAACGTTCTCTTACATGAACATTAGGAAACCTGGAATTTACTCGTATTGAAATTTGCCTAAACGTTCCCTTACATGAACGTTCATTCTATGTTACTTATTTAAAAGAACATATGGAACTAACGTTCCCTTACATGAGCGTATGGAGCTGATTATGGAACAATTGTCCATTTATGCCATTAATATGGAATTAGTTACATTTGTTACATTAGTTAATATGGAGCTTATGGAGTTAATAAAAGAACGTTTGTTACATTTGTCCATTTGTGCCATTAATAAAAGAACGTTTGGGCCATTAAAAAGAACTTATAGAACTGTAGGCGTCGTCTTATAAAGACGTCTGGATCACCGGCGCTTTGTTAATGGAACGTTTGTTGTCCGGCGTCTTGTTAACAGACCGCCTGATACACGGGCGTTATTTCAGTGGAACGTTTCAACCAGACGTTCATTTGGCTTGTGTTTCTTCAACGAGCGTTGTGTTATTGTAGCGTTACATCAGACACATTCTTGTGTGAGCGTATCATCAGGCGTCTCTCAACTACTGCGTCCGTGTTTGAAAACGCTATCATACGAAAACGTCTGGGTTCGAACGTCTTCTTAACATAACGTTTTATTGTTTACGCTACACCAGAGGAACGTGCGGGTGTATATACGTTTGGTCCAGTTTTGGGACCAAGTTTTCTCACGAACAGTGTTTTTTCTGGACCAAATACCATTTAACCTCGCCCGTTTTGCCTTAAATTTGGCGACGAAAGACCAAATATATGGTTTGGTCTTTGGTCTAGTCGTTCGTTGGAGATGCTCTTAGACTAGTTAACTTACACTTAGGGTGAAACCCAAACATCTTGATTTGAACTTGTTTCACCAAGACAGAACTAAAAATCTGCATAACAAGCACAAATAAGTAAGGAGAAATAGGGTAGACCTGTCTTAGGCCACTCTTAGCACCAAAATGACCAAAATGACCATAAGGAGCACCATTAATGATAAATAAAAATTTAGCAGTAGTAATACCTTGAGTCACCCATCCAATAAACTTAGAAGGAAAGCCCATCTTCTTCATAACAATAAAAATAGCCTCCCAACAAACTGTATCATAAACCTTACTGAGATCAATTTTAAGAGGACACCTAGCAGTACCCTGCACCCTATGGTAATTCCTAACAATCTCATGAGCCACCATAATATTATCTTGGATAGCTCTTCCTGAAATAAACACAGATTGATTGGAGCTAGTGAGACCCTGAATAACTTTTTTTATCCTGAAAGATAGAATCTTAGTGATACATATATAAATAACATTACAATAAAAAATATGACGAAAATCATTAATAAAAGATGGGTTCTCCTTGTTTGCCACAAGAATAATAAAGGTATTGTTAATCTCCTTCAACATATTAAAAATACGAAAGAAGTTCTGAACTACAATAACAAAATCATCTCCAACCAATTCCCAACTAGCGTTGAAAAAATGACTTGAAAAGATATCAGGCACAGGAGCCTTATTAGAACCAATGAAAGCAAGAGCAAGAACCACCTCTTCTCTTGTAACATCCTTAATCAAATCAAGGACATCACTCTGCTAGATACAACTACCAAACTCCACCTCAGAAAACCACTCATCATTAAAATCACAATCAACATGAGGATTTAAAAAAATTATTATAATAGGCGATACATTCCACATCAATATCCTTGTCATTCTCCAACTTCAAATTTTTAACTTTGAGAAGAGACAAAATATTATTTCTAGATCTCCTCACCTTAAGGGAATTATGAAAGAAAGAAATATTTAAATCACCCAAATCAATCCATTTAATTATATATTTTTGTTTAGCCTCAGACTCTACATATTTAATCAGTTTAGCATACTCCTAAACATAAGCTCTCTCTCTTCTAGCTAAATCCTGATTAAGAGGATCATCTTGCAACATAAATTGAGCACACACTATATATATCTTCTTTAATCTCACCTTCTTCCATAAGATAATATCATGCTTAACTTTCTTTACTTTAGAAACTAATCGCAACATTGGATTTCCTATAACAGGAAAAGACCAAGCCTGCTGCACAATATGAAGAAATTTTGGCTCTTCATTTAAGAAATTATAAAACCTAAAAGGAGGACCATGTCTCCTTTTCTCAAAAATAGACACAATACTAGGAGAATGATCAGACACTCTAGGCACCAAAAACTCAGCTACAGAAAGAACAAAGTGATGTATCCACTCCAAATTAACTAAAACCCTATCAATTTTAGATCTAATAATACTGCCATCAAACTGACAGTTATTCCAAGTTTAAAAAAAACAGTAAAATAAAAATCCAATAAATGAGTGGTTTGAGTACAATTCAAAAAATTAGTATAACGATGGGCCATAACCTTAGCATCACCCACTTTATCAGAAAGATGAAGGATAAAATTAAAGTCCCCCAATACCAACCAAGACTTAGTGTTGAACTCAACAAAATCTATCAGAGAAGACCAAAGAGAATTCCTAGTAATATAATAATTCTCCCCATACACAAAAGTTACAAAAAAGTTCATATGAGAAGAAGTAGAAACCTCAAGAAAAATTACTTGAGAAAAAATATGAAGCATCCCACCCGAATTCTTCCACCACTAGAAACACTATCATTATCAATAAAACTCCAAGAGGAATTAATATTATTTCTAATTCTAACTTTATTAACATCTTGAACATGAGTTTCAAGAATCCCAATCATAGAGAGGGAATTATTCATAATGAGTTTCTTTATTTTAACATGTTTAATAGGGTCATTATGACCTTTAATATTCTAACTACCTAACTTAAACATTATTTATATTTGGAAGAAAGAGAGGTACCTCTAGCAGATTTCTTAAGATCTGCAACCTTTGGAAGCAAGTTGGAAACAACAATTAACATGACTAACCTTCTTCTGAAAATATCCTCTAGATCCTAAAGATTCACCAAGCTCTTGAGAACACTCAGCTTCAACATTCATATTCTCCTTATTATTCTCTTTATTGAAATCAGGAGCCACCACATGACTCATTTCAGACAACTTGTCCAATAAAATAAACTAATTATTCATCAAAAGATCACTTTTATCCCTCATCTGAAAAATTTCCACCTCATTAAGAACAAAACTCTCTAAATCAACCTTGACATTATTAATATCAGCTTCCATCAAATCAGGCCTAGCATTAACAGTCCTTTTATCAACAATTCCTTCATCAAAAGTATAATAACCAGTCTCATTTGGATCCCTTCCTCTCTTTGAAGACTTAGAAATCCATCCGTCAACATCCACAATAGTAGAATTCTTTTTTGGAACCATTTCGCCACAACATTAGCAGGTGGTTTCTTTTTTTTAGGATACTGATCAAGAGCATGACCAAAAACCCTGCACTCAGTATACATAGGAGGTTTCCAACTATACTCAAATTTAACATTCACCTGATCCTTTCCATCAATTACTAAAGGAATAGAAGTAGGAAAATCACAATCAACACTCACTTCCGCACAAACCCTAGTATAACTCATCCTTGTTCTATTTAGGGTTTGTTTATCCATCATAATTGGAACACCAATATTGATAGCAATCATACCCATACCCACAACATTCTACATATAGTTAGGAACTTGTATAAGGTTCAACCAAATAGGGACAAGTCGTATTTCAGCAACATCTTGTTCAATACCCTTATACCATGGCCTTACAAAGAAAAAATGTTTTGCAATATAAAGAGCACCAAATTCAAGAGCAGTGCGACGATCATCAACATCATCAAATTCAAAAACAAACATATTATCACTATTAATGGTAAGATGAAAATTACCTTTGAGCTTCCAAGCCCTAGAAACAGTATTCTTAACCAAATGATAAGACAGTCTCTCCCCAACGAAGAACCCCACCACCAGATCATCACATCTACTAATTTTCTTCTCAAAATTTGACGTAGATACCTGAGTAGCAACTCTCTTCCCGTCAGTAAGCTTCGGAGGAAATAACAGAATCTCATCATCTGGAATCATCTCCTTTTATTTATCAAATAAAGAAGCCCACATATTATTAGATCCAAAATTCAGTGGAGGAAAATGATTAAACCCTAGAGGAACAACAAAATCTAGGTTATTAGATCCACCCAAAACAGTAGATCGCAAGAAATATTCCCTGCTAGAACCCTCTATCTTCTGGGAAGAAAAAAATAGAGGCTCAACACCTAGAGAAACCATTAAAATATCCAAAGCCTACACATGTCACCACAGAGAAGAGCTAATCAACCAGAACTAGAAAAAAAAAAGAATCACGATCTTGACAATTGGTCAAAATCGTCGTGGCAAAGTCAAGCTCTCTTGTTTGTGTTTATTACGCAGGTTTAGTCGAATTGGAGTTGCTTTAAAGTATTTTTATAAGATAAATTTATGTACTTAGAAGTAAATCAATGAATGGCCGTTAACAACATAAAGAGTCTCTAAAATATAGAGCTTGGGAGAAGAAAGTTATACCTGGTTAACACCGATGAATTTTACACCCAACAATACTAAGACAAACATACAAAAGAAATGACACCTGGTTTACACAGGTATATTAACACTCCCTCACAAACTGAATGCTATGAAAGTACATCAGTTTTCCAAGTAAAGACTGGAACACAGACTTGCCTAAACTCTTAGTAAAAATTTCAACTAATTGATATTCAAACCTGCAGAAAACCCTTCCCAACTAAGTCGTGAACACAGTGGTAATCAATTTTAATATGCTTGGTTCTTTCACGAAAATTTGTATTGACAACCAAGATCTTTGCACTGAGATTATCACAAAACATATTTTAATCTTTCAGAAGATAGGAAATCCATAATTAAGTAACTGCTAAGGCCTTGTATTTTGACCTTATAAATTGTGGGTTATTTATTCGAAGAGACCAAGGAGGAACCAAGATAATCATAATAACCTAAAGTAGACCTTTTAGTATATGGACAACCTTCCCGGTCAGAGTCTGAATAATCCATACAATTATTGTACTTCCCTACATAAAAAGTAACTCCAGAACCAACAAACCTTTTCACATATCTCATAATTCTCTTAACCAATTGAAAATGAAGAGAAGTAGGTCTATGCATAAACTGTGAAACAGTATTCACAACAAACTCAAGTCAGGCCTAGTAAGAGTTTGGTGCTGCAAACCACCAACCAAACTCCTATAAACCGTCGTATTAGTTAACATATCACCACGATGAAAATAAACTCTAGGACCTTGAGAAACATGTGTAACAGCTAGCTTGCAATTCAACAGATTAACCCTTCGAAGAAGTTGTAAAGTATACTTCTTCTGAGTCAGGAGAAAGGTTTGATCATATTTTATAACTGTGGGAAGGGAATCAAACCAATAATGCTTGGGTATAGAAGATTTAAATCAAGAGTATTCCATGTTTCAATGATGTATTTGTGTTTCCTTTCTACCAGACTATTCTGATGCTGGCTATGGGGGTAAGAAATTCTCAAAGTCATGCCACAAGAGTCGAGAATTTTTTTGAAAGAACCTTTAGTCAATTCATAAGCACCATCACATATAAATGACACCTCTAAGGTAGAAAACAAAATCTCATTAGTAGATGAAGTGTTAAAAACATTTTTCTAAGTTAATACTCATGACAACAAATTCTCATTAGTAGATAATGGTGAAGTAGAAACTCTCTTAGAAGAATTGAAAGGTAGTTTAACATGTTTCCAAGTTGACAATCATGCCAAAAATAAATACGTGCAAAATAAATTTGAATTGAGGAATCAACTTACTCAAAATAACACTGGAAGGATGTCATAATCTTTGATTTTAAATAATAGGATCAACAAGAGTATAAGAGAAAGAAACCTTATGCACCATCTGGATCAGATATAGGTTGTGGTAGAATGGTCCTTTAGTAAAAACTTGACTACCACTGGGATCCTTTATGTTATATCCCCAATCAAATAATTCAAGAGACACATTATTATCATTAGTGAATTGTACACCACATATGAGATTCTTACACAATGAAGGAACAAACAGAACATTCTTCAATTTAAATTCAACATTATTAGTAGACAGAATGGAAAGTAGGGAAGCATTGTTAGTCATGTGAGCAGAAGCTGCAGAATATGGTATCTATTCTGTACTAACAACAAACTCATAAGTTGAACCGTAGGAATTACAACAAGTGTAAAATGCTTGAGGTGTAAAAAAAGTAAAATATGTAGGTTTAGATGATGAAATAGGTGCATATCAAAATCTGCACATATTAACATTGTGACCAAGTCGTTTACAGATCTGACATATAATATTTGAACATTCCGTAACATATTTACTAACATCTTGAGTTTTACTACTAATAAAAGAAAATCCCTTATAGTTTAGAAGTTTTGTTTTTTTTGTAAAGTAAACATATGGAACATTAGTAGATCAAGAAGAACTGAAGATTCCTTATTTTGAATTTTTAATTATTGCTCATGAGGTACCGTTCGATATCTCAATTCAGAAAATGTGTAAGATTTATCACAATCTTGAGCTATAATTACAAAATGATTGAAATCTTGTCCCAATACATTTAAAGTATACATCACAATATTTTTATCAGAAACACCTTCGTTACTAGAAGCTAAATTACTTGTAATTTCATTAATTGTTATTCAAATAATATGCAACAAAACAATGACGAAAGGACCAAAACACTTTGTTATATGTCTAGATGTGCATATAACAAAACTTATAAGACTAAGAAAATAACATAAATTCTTAGAACAAGACAAAAGTAGGTAAGCAGCATACCAAAAAATTATCACAGTTGTGGGAGGTATCAGGCCTCTCATATGAAACAGGAGCAACCGCTACAACGATCTACATACAATAACAACACATCAACCCAAAAAAGAAAAGAAATATAGGCATAATTGGTAGCACGAGTTTCTAACTATTTATCGATTATGATATAATCGGTAGGAGATCGAAAACCACAAACGCCCGATTATAACCAACACACAAGAAAAGTTTTATGGAAAAAAAAAACTATAAAATAATCGGTATTTTAAGGTTTTACAATATTATCGATTAAACTTCAATCGGTAGACAAATAAATGCCAAATATGCCGATTAACACCTAAACCTGAAGGTTTTCTGGACACGAAAATAAATATAATCGGTAGATAAGATTAGTTTATTTCTACCGACTATGCGACTTGAAATTTTCAAAGTAGAAATTTTTATATTTGGAGCTACTTTCATAATCGGTAGGTATAAAACTTTACTAATCTACCGATTATATATACGATATCGAAATTATAAAATTATTGAAGTTGGGAATTTTTAAAAATTTGGGGATACTATCGTAATTGGTAGGAATGGAACTTGATTAAACTACCGATTATACGACATCAATATTTTGAAATTTTCGAAGTTGAGAATTTTTTAAAATTTGGGTCTACTATCGTAACCGGTAGATTTCGACCTTGACTAAACTACCGATTATTCGAATTCCAAATTACGAAACTGAAAAATAAAATTCATAATCGGTAGTTTACAAACTTCACGAACTACCGATTATGCGGTGAAATAGGAACATAAATGTATAATCGGTAGATATCAGAATCCGTTATATACCGACTATACGGTGAATAAGAACAAAAGTGTTAATCGGTAGATATCAGACTCCGTTAATTAACTACGGATTCTGGAACTACAATGGCATTAAATGCATGCAAAAATGAAGTTTTTTTGTGAATTATCCCATACAAAGTGGATATTTGAGTTCCTTAACACAATAATGTTTCTTTGATGCATTATTATCTTCATTTAGGTGTGGTTCTTCGTTTTCTTCCAAAAAATCATCATCTAGGGTTTCACCACAAAATGTGGATCATCCAACATATACCCCTAATCTTCATCTCTAATCGTCGTTTGGATAACACGACCTTCTTCCCGAGATGAAGATATAGCTAGTTCTTAATACTCATCCATTTTCGTTAACAAAATCATCAAAACCAAGTTTTGTTTCAATGTTTCCCAACTTCTTATTCTTCTCCAATATACTCTCTTTTTCTAAAAACTAAAACTCAAATGATTTTATATCACACTAACTATATAATATATAATCATAATTAACCAATATTAACACTAATTAATTAAGGGTACATTATCCATTATAAAAAATATGTGGATAAAGGGTTTTGGATATTATTACATATGTTATTACACTAAATATGTTGATTATAAGTTGTTTTTTTTTGTTTTTTTTGTTTATGTTTGTATTGTTTTTCTTTCTTACCCTTTTAATAGTATAAGGGTTTTTCGATTTGACTCTAATGTTCCATTAGAATTCTTGAATGTGTACAAAAGCGATATATTACTGCTACGTTTTCGAGACATACTTCTTGGAAGACTAAACTGTTTGTTTGATAAGTCTCCATTCTTATTAGGATGGGCACCCATCTTTTCTCTCATTTCTGGATACGCACCCTAAATTTATGGATTACTGGGAGAACGCTAAGGTTGATGATGAAGACTATATACTATACGCGTTCTTGGAAAAAATTAGTAAAACTAAACCTAAGTTTGCGTGAAAATCTCCCTGATTATTTATTTATTTATCTTAATATTTTTTGATATTTAAGTCTTTATAATGTTTTTGCACTTTATTTCAAAGGAAAGTTAGGAATATAAAGGTTTATAATATTGAAACTGCTAGTCCATTTCATACTAGTCCATTTCTTTTATGTAATGTTTACATGGAGGATTTCACATTTAAAACTTTTGAGAAATTGGTACAAGAACAGTTAATTGAGGAATACAAACATAATTTATTTATTTTTTGAAATGTTTGAGTCAGTTCTTAACTGATCCATCCATTTTATGAGTTAAAAACATATTTAAAATTTTGGACTTTATCGAGAAGTGTTACAACTCCACGACGTTAATATTTTGAGAGCTTGACACGTTTTATTGGTTAGTTCTGAGTTTTAAGGATTAAATGCTTTATTGTGAATGGTTGTAGTAGAAAGTTAGGTTTAGGTGAACTCAAAGTACTACCAAACTGGAAATAACGTTCAGATATATAGGAAACCTTTGGGAACCTTTATAAAACATAACTTTATATGAAATAATGAGCGATTTGTGTACTGATATTGACCATCGTCTCGTTTATAACGTTTATTGCAATCATTATTCTTACTTTTAATTTCAAGTTTCATATAACATTTATCAAATAACAAACTCTTATTTTACAAATTATTTTACACATATCAGTTCTGGTGGAATTTGTGTTGTATTTTAAAATGTTCCATCAGGACTCGCTTGAGACACTTTGTAAGACGCCATTTGATATATTGATCCCACATCGGTAAGTTTCTTTTAACAAATTATTTATTATCCATATGTTATAAACATAGTCATGAATATAAATATGATTCTTCTACAGTAAGCATTCATTTTTCAGAGAAAGAAAGGAGATGGTTTACACGATAAAATTCCCGCTAGTTATGAATTCTGAAATCTAGCATTAATACCTTTTCAGGAAGGCAAACCATACATATAACAATCCTTTATCATTTTTCATATTTGCAACAATTTTTTTTTTTTTTGAAGCCTGATTAAAATTTGTTATGGCACTATACAAGTTTTGTTAGGAGGACTTTGATTGTGGTCGTTAACTAAGCCAACTCGGTAAAAAACGAGTGGCCCAATTCCAAATCAGGTATTATTAGGACTTTGTATAGTGGTCATCAACTGAGTTTTTTCTCATATTTGATTCTGCATAAATCTTTATAATTTTTTGTTACAATATCTATCAACGTGGAAGGTTCAAACTTCCGCCAGTTCAACATCCACGGCTCAACACCATCAAACCGACAAGGTTCCATTATTAATTATTGGTTGAAGATTTACGGGTTGATTATGTCGGTTCGGTTTCACGTTAAATGTAATTATATCTGATCATATAGAATTGTTTGAACAATTATTGAAATCACATATGTAGATTTAGTAGAGGTAATACATATGTTATTTGGGTTGTTTATGGTCCGGTCCTCATCATATTAAGATTAGAAGAGTTCATGGTTGAACTTTTCTTATGCAAAATAGAGAAGGTGAAGTCACTGCCATGGTTGAATCTATTGCATTTATCCAGGTGCTTCTATTTAACACCTAATTTTCCATATTTATCTTTTTATATTGAAAAACTTAGGCAAGGCCTAAGAGATTAAAACATGACTAGTCACAGGCATATTGGAGAGAATCATGTCCTGGTCATGATCATTGGTTTTACAATACATAGCTAAATAAAGAGTTTCCAGATTATCAAGTCTATGAATAATTTGGAGATTGTTTAAAACAAAAGTAATAATAAAAGGTTGTTCTTTCTCATTCCTTCTAATTGAAGCATGGTAGTTAAGATTGAATCTTCCTTGGACAACATTATTGTAAAGCATGTTGAACCGAACCAAAATGTCCATGTTTTCTTCCTGGATTTCCAAGTTTGAACAGTTCATGTCTTTTTCCCACTGGAAAGCTAGGTGCTCCTTCTGTAGATCCTCATTCTCCATTGTGTCCTGGATGTCCTCGAGCCCCATGGTAGTTTCCTGCAAAATCATACGATGTTAGAGAAGTATAGAAGTAATATGAGTCAGGATGTTGGATAGTACAAATTTTTATCTTGATCCCAAAACCTCCTATTGGATGAGCATGAGAAGGAATTGGTGGTTCCTCATTAGGATCCACTGTAAACATGATGTCATTTAATACACGGTCATGCGTATGGTGTATTCTGTTATAAGAACACATATAATGCTTGATATCCTGAGATATTTTGTTGGTATTTAGAATGGTGTTATTGAATGTGAAATCACACCTAGATTTCCAAATAAACCAACAAATAATAGCAAGAGTGCAGTTATCATAACTTTCCATATACACCTCTCTTCCATTTATGTCTTCACAAGTCATCTTTGTTATTCGAACTCTAAATTTACCACTCAAATAAAAAAAATAAAATATCATATAAATGGCTCAAAGAAAGGAAAGTTACAAAATTTGTAAAAACTCAAGGATGGTACAAGGGTTTTACTAATATACATGGAGTTACCAAACTATAAGACTCATCATCGGGACTTACTTTTTTCGTGCAACATGGACTATAAGACTTTTTCCAAGTTTATTACTATCACCAGGTTGGCTCAGCAACAAGTGGATCTCACTAACAATGTTTGTGCTGGAACTATTGAGAAGAGCTATTTGGATCGTCTTAAGGATTGAAGCACGCTTCTACATACTATATCCAGATCAATATCAATTCAAACAAGAGGCAATCAGGCAAGATGCAATTATGGAGGCAATTAGGGCTCAATTATTTTTGTTATATCCAGAGTTAAACCCATTTCAACAACATGAGATGGAAGGGGCAGCGCTGAACCCAATTCAACAACATGCAGACGTGGTGGAGATTGAAGGGGCGTCGTTGAACCCAATTCAGCAACAGGAAGACGTGGTGGAGATTGAAGGGGCACCGCCTAACCAAATTCAACAGCAGGCAGACTTGCAGGAGATGGAAGGTGTACCTCCTAATCCAAATCAGCAACATGTAGATATGTAGGAGATGGTGAAGACTGAAATCCCAAGATGATATGGATGAAAATTAAAGTTAGAATCCCTTTGTCCATGCAGCATAAAAATTCAGAATAACTTTTATACATACATTTACCACTTCAACTGTTTAACATTCAAAATTAATATTTTTTAGAATATTATAAATGTCGCAACTGGATTATCCATAAAAAAATGATTTCTAGGTGAAAAGTAAGAAAGAATTTACATTTTACATTACAACTTCTTGATCAGTTAACATCTCAATAACGTTAATGGGAAAGCTCGATAATTACCTAAGATGTTTTAGGATTCATAGTGAAAATAGCTTTTGTATAATGTTTACAAGGAGGATTTCACATTTAAGACTTTTGAGAAATTGGTACAAGAAAAGTTAATTGAGAAATACAAACATATGATTTTTTTTTTGAAATGTTTGAGTCAGTTCTTAACCGATCCATCCACTTCATGAGTTAAAAACATACTCAGAATTTTGGACTTTGCTATCGAGAATTGTTACAACTCCATGACGATAATATTTTGAGAGCTTGGTTGTTTTATTCTTAAGTTCTAAGTGTTAAGGATCAAACTGCTCTATTGTGAATGGTTGCGGTATAAATTTAGGTTTATGTGAACCCAGAGTACTACCAAACATGAAATAACGTTCACATAGACAAAATTACCTTTGGGACCTTTATAAAACATAAATTTGTATGAAATAATGAGCGATTTGTATACTGATATTGACCATCCTCTCGTTTATAACGTTTATTGAATTCGTTTTGCATACTTTTAATTTCAAGTTTCATATACGCATTTATCAAATAAGGAACTCTTATTTTACAAATTATCTAACACATATCAGTTTCGGTGGAATTTGTGTTGTACTTTAAAATATTCCATCAAGACTCACTTGAGAAACTTTGTAAGACGTTGTTTTATATATTTATCCCACATCAATAAATTTTCTTTAACAAATTATTTAGTATCCATATGCTATGAACATAGTCACGAAGAACAACATAATTTTCCTACAGTAAGCATTCATTTTTCGTAGAAAGAAAGGAGATGGCTTTGCATGATAAAAATCCCACAAATTATGAATTGTGAAATCTAGCTTTAATACTTTTTCAGGAAGGAAAACCATACATATAACAGTTCTCTATCATTGTTCATTTTTTTTTTATAACAAGGGTGCAATTATCATAACTTTCCATATACACCACTCAAATTCATATGTCCCGGTTAGGGGTGAGAAAAACATCCAAATCCGTGGTTTTTTATCCGTCTCAATCCGTACTTTTGCGGCTGGATATCCGATCCATCTCTCTGTGGATTGGACGCGGGTGAAATTTTGAAACCCGTTAATTTTACAAATTGATCACGGGTGGAACATCACTCATCCGTTGGACACCTGAACCTAAGAATAATGTTGGTATTACATATATATATATATAATAAAAAAATTATTATAGGAAATAAGTAGTTAATATATATAGTTTCCTATTGATGAGGGCTTAGTCTTTTCTCTTCATAAAATTTTGTTCCCCACAATATTGATGAGAATTGGGTGTTAAAAGAAAAAGATCTTAAATTTTTGTTAAGTTGCAGATCATTCAGGTACGAGGTTGGGTAAAACAATTGAGGCTTATCTTACACAATGGGCGATTGAAAAGATATTCACTGCAACTGTTGACAACGTATCGCCTAATGAAGGAGTTGTATCATATTTGTCCAAAAAGGTAGTTGGTTGGAAGGCAACGGTGTAATTTATTTCCTCTTTATGATGATTGTACTTCAGCTGTCTAAGAATCAAAGTTTATTGAGGATTATGGATATCTCAAGATAGTGTGCTCGTTTTTTATAGGAATATAGTTTTCTATAAGAGAGATGTATCGTTAAAATATTAGTTTTAAATTTTTTGTCGTTTGAGTTTTATGGGAAAAATGATACATATCATGTGAGATAGTGTGTGACTAAAATTGTGCACGAATCCTCCCTCTTTAACATTTGCTCTAAACATTTTTTTCCCAACAAAGAAGGAAGTGTAAAATTATATGGAAAAAACCCATTTTCAATCCTTCCTCGATAGAAAAAGATGGAATTTTGGTGGATGTTTTTGTTAGTGTTACCTCGAATTATAGAGTTGCAGGTGAAAGGAGTAGGATTTGGGATTTGGGTGAAAACGAGATGAGCATAATGGAGACTACCAGAGTCTTCAAGAGCACAAAAGGCGACAACTTTGCTGGTAAAAAAGACATGGGAAATGAGTCCAGTTCTGATCATTTTGGGCATGAATTTGTTTGAGTTCTGACATGTTTGAGCATTTTTCCCGTGCAATTAGACATGAGTGTGAATGGATTGAGATAGTTTTGTTGTTTGTGGTGGGGGTGGTGGTGTTTTTCAAGAGGGACTTTTCAGAGATCAAGGATGGTGGTTGTTTAAGGTTGTGGTGGACAGATAGAGGAGCAGCCATGATGATAGCTGCTGTATTTTCTTGGATTTGTAATATCCAATTCAGATTTTGTTGTGCAGTTTCTAAACTATTCTTTTGGTAAACATTGATAGTGGCTGGACTATGGGAGTGTGCAGAAAAGGGAGAACTGACAGGGATGATCTATAGGCTGCTCTAAAGAAAGTTGTTGATATGAAGCTAACCCATATTATACTGGAAAATGATGCCCAAATTCTAATGATGGAGCTCCAAAAACAACAATTTGCTTATAAAAAGAAAATATTACTACCCTTACGGGATGTCATCCTGAGCACTTCTTCATGCGATTGCCGGAAATGCTGTTTGGAAATGTAATTGTCGGACTTCACTTTGAGCCCTTGTAAACAAAAGATAACATTTAATCAAGTCCTTTGGATAACTAATTTCATAGAAGAAGTAAAACAGCAAAAACAGAGGAAACACCAGACCAAACTACTTGATTTTGGCAATCGGACGTTTTGCTAACAATAGTAGTATTTGTTGTTAGTTAACTCCATCTAATAACTTTTCATCGGACTACCTTTTGTTGCAAATTCTAATATAGCTCACGTCACCCACTAAGTTCTAAATAAACACCAGATCAATAATTGTGGAAGCCGTCGGAACTGCTCTTAGCTTATCCTTAAATTGCTCAACTTGTCTCACTCTATAAGGGGAGGCAACGCTAGAACGAAAGGATATAGCAACTTTTTCCAAAACCTTAGCATTTTTCAACAAAAAGCTGAGAAAATTTGAGCTCAGCATCACATCCTTCCGCTTCTTCAATCTGGACATACTCGAAGTGAGACAACATTCCCGGCAATGATAATCCTGCTTCCCAGTCATCCCCAACGTCCGTTAAATCCGACTAAATACAAACAATCACAACAACGGATAGGTCAAATGCCTCCACATTTTAATTTGAGGTGTTCCTTATCATCTCCAAGATAATAATTCAAAATAAGAAACACCTCAAATTAAAATGTTACACACACATAAATGTCGCCAAATGAGAATGAAAAACATAGATGTTGCATTAGAACTGTTGGAACAACATCACAGGCCAAAATTATTAAAAATGACGAGTTGGTTAAATGTTACCTCCTTGGATACAAGGAAAATTTTAGTTATATAGGAGACATGCTGAGTAAGTATGTTACAGCACGCAAGCAACCTCTTGTAAACCACATTTCCAGCGTCAAATATTGTAGATTACATAAACGAGGCGGTTGGCAGTCTAATAAATCAGGAGCTTGTGAGAGAACCTGGAAAAACAAAAAGAAAATTCTTTCAATAATGTAGCACCTAAAAATCTTGCAAAAAATGGTAAACCAAGACTACTAATTAAAAGAGCCCAATAATTATTTGAAACAGATTAGTGGTGAAGTTATATGAACTATCTCATCTCTATTAGTTCAGAATAACAAAGCTTTCGATGTCACTCCTTCCTCCTTATCATAGACTAGAGAAAGAAACACAAAAATTGACAATCATCTTGATAACCAAGAAGCGTTACATTAAACCTAAGAACCTCCTATAAATAATGAAAGTCTGGTTGCTTAAGCAGCAACATCCTTGCTCTTCTCATAAATTTGATTAGGCAGTAAAAGAAACTTACACCATTTACGCAAATATGTTAAGATGGTTAATTGATGGAAGAGAATAAGCACCCATACCTCAAGGAATCCAGGTGATAATCTCATTCTTTTCACCATTAAACCACTCCTAGAAATTTCATCAAACGTTTAGCATACACAACTTTTTCCCTTGAAGGCAGTTTTGAATATGCATCTACATTCTCAACTTCTTCATGGAGAAACATATAAACTACTACCCTGGATAGCGGAGAACAGTTTTCTAGAGAATAATCTTGAGTCGGGAAAGATCCACAAGTGAAGAGTTCCAAATTTGGAGCACGTAACTTGATAATGTTAGCCATGGTATCATTTTGCGGTAAAAAACGTCTACGCCAATGGGCATATTCAAACTCCTTAAGGCTGAGAGAATCAACAATCAAATTCGTCTGATTATCAGTTTGTATATCACAATCAACTATGTGTAACGTTTCAAGATCTGGACAACTTGAAAAGAGTTTTTTAGATAATTCTACACTGGAGATTGACAATCCAATAAAGGTCAGTAATTTAAGCTGAGGTAAACTCATCGATCCTGGTAGAATAA
Organism: Papaver californicum; assembly: GCA_023531435.1. Classification (NCBI taxonomy): domain Eukaryota; kingdom Viridiplantae; phylum Streptophyta; class Magnoliopsida; order Ranunculales; family Papaveraceae; genus Papaver; species Papaver californicum. The sequence goes on along the minus strand of JAJJMC010017794.1, from coordinate 4,476,586 downwards.
CATCTGCATATCTGTCATTACCAAACACCTCTATTTCCAATTTTCTCAGTGATTTAGAATTCAGGAGAAGGTGAGGAATTTCAGCCGAATTATGCAATTGACTGATAATTATAAGTACTTCTTCAACATTATACTTAACAGCAGCAAGGCTCCATCTATTAACATGCGTTGTCACTGAAGCATCATATGCAGACTTCTTCCAATTCAAACGAAACCACTGAATATCAAAGTCTCCACGAAAAAGGAATACCATGTCTACAAACATGATGAAACTATGTTTTTTGTCTTGTGCAAATGAGCTCCTGTGGAAGTTTAGAAAAGGTAGAGATTTCCAAATATTAATCCACCTTTTTGACAAAACACTAGTTTGGACTGCATACTTAGTTTCAATGAAAGACATGATACGATGAATTAATTTACCAGATAACCTACCGATTCTATCTTCTTCCCCATTAGAACATGGTGCATTTCTTGTTTCTTCCATTCTTTTGAGAAAAAAAACAAATCTTAATGAAACCCCCAAAACTAGTAGTTCAGAACCCTAAAATCCAATTTGCAATGAACCACTCTGAGCAGAACCCTAAATTAAAAGATGGAAATGGAAGTACCTTTGAGTGTAGAAATGGCTGATGAGTAATTCTTGAAGTGCAATTGCTTAAACCTTGAACTCCACTTTGATGTCATCAAGTGGGAATATGTAAAAGAAAAACCCCAAAATTCTTCAAATGCAATGTCAAGTCTTGAAGCTGGCATGTGAAAAAAAAACACCCAAAATTATAATCTGTACTTCTGATCTGAGTTCATTGTAATAGCTGAACCTAAACCTAATTCATTTGCTCTGTGATGAGCACACTTGTGTGAAAAAGGGTTTCAATTTCCAAGGAAGAAGAAAGTAAATGGGAAATATGTAAAAGAGATTACAAAAATTTAGCCTTTTTCAAAGGAGCCAGTCAGTCAGCCAGAGGTCCCTCTAAAGGGCATGGTTATCTATACAAGGCATATCAACTGTCCATTAGTTTGGTCTCAAGTATATTCCTTTGTGCATTGCACAGGCGAAAATTAAGTTAAGTATGTGAATGCCGATGGTTGGGGTAGTATATTTGGTGTAGTCATCTTCACTGCAAGTGACAAAGATTATGCAGATCGGGTACTTGATTTCGAGAACCATCAAGGCAAGTTACTATTATGATTCAGGTGTGTATCTTCACCACGGTTATGCCAAGGATCCATGTACATTCCAGGTCGATCTTGCAATAGTTATCTTGGTTGATAATTGTCCTACTAACTTTCTCTTGCAAAAAGACAATGGCATTCCAATTGAAAGTTGGGTCTCTGATCACAAGATGAAGAATTCTCTACGCTACTTCCTTTCATAAAGAGGTTGGCTGCTGCTGCAGACGATGTAAGGCCTACCATTGCAAAGAGATTCACTCGTACCAAGAATGGCAAGAGAGGTGGTTGCAAACTATCTGTAAATTTTCCATTTCCCCTGCGCATTGCCGACTGAAGGTAATACGTTCTGTATACGAAATCTCTATGCATCACCTGGCAAAGTGATAGTATGCGAGTACTATTTTCAAAAACTCTATTGCATGGTTTTCCTTGGAACAATAGCCTGTGTATGGCTCCGAAAACCAGAACTTCAGATTGGTGGATTTTACTAATCTACTGTCCATTTTACTAAATGGAGAAGTTGAGTATGAAATCCAACAATCCCTTTGTTAAACTGATCAAGACAAGATCGAACCTCTGCCATTTATATCATCACATGGTTCTTAAACTGAATACATATCATAATATGCGAAAGGCAGTCGTGTATGTTCAAAACATGGGGGGGTATCTGCAACATGTCTGCATGACAATGTTCAGAAGAAAGGAGTATGTCTAAGAGAATGTACCCAGCATAAGAAACTACTCCTACAGAGGAGATTCTAATACCTCCAAAAAGAGGTCAATTCCCAAATAGACATTGCAATCATTCTTTTCACTGAAGAAGACATAACGCCAGAAAATAATAAGTAAGGCAAAAAGGAAGAAACCTCAAACTACTAGATTTCGCAAGGGAAGCCTTGTTTTTTCATTGTTCGAGTACAATAGTATCTGTTGTTGGTTTCTTATATGTGGATACTTTTTGTTGCTGGCCACTCAATTCTGATCCGTGAAGAAGCTCTTGGAAGTGTTCTTAGCTTATAACTGAATTGCTTTCTCACTCTATCAGGTGACTCAATTATAGAATGAGTATACATCACCACTTTCTTCAAAACACTCAGCATTTTTCAACAAAAGACTTAGAAGTTTGAGCTCCGCATCACATCCTTCCACTTCTTCAATCTGGACATACTCGAGGTGAGATAACATTCCAAAGAGCACAACAATTGATAGGTCAATCACTGACAAAGAATGATAGTACACAATAAGAAACACCTCAGAGGTTCCAGAAGTGTTATATAAAAATAAATGTCGCCAAATGAGATAGATGGAAAATATAGATGTTGAATTAGAAAGACATCACCGGCCAAATAAAAAAACTAAGAGCTTAGGTATAAAATGTTACCTCCATGGATTCAAGGACTATTGTAATTATATTAGGAGAAATGCTGAGTAAGTATGCTATAGCCCGCAAGCAACCTCCTGTAGACCACATTCCAGCCCCAAATATTGTAGATTACTAAAGCGAGGTGGCTTACAGTCCAATAAGTCAGGTGCTTACTCATAATTCTATTGTTCTTGCAGCAAAAGAAAACACAAAGAAATTGAAATCTGTACTAGCATTGGACTGAAGTACATCATCTGTACTAGCATTGTCATTGAGATACAACCTGCAGCTTTCAAAGTACATCTGCATTTCAAAGAAACTAAAATTTGTTAGTTGGCAGTGCAAGAAATATGAAAGGAAAGGAAAAGAAATGAAAATTACTAACCTGTACTACTAGTATTAGCATTGTGATTGAGATCTGGCAACCAATCACATAAGCAAAGCATGCTTGAACAACTTCTGGAGCCAATGAGCTTCTGTGTGTTGTAAGAACCATGCCACCAGCACTGAACATGGATTCTGATGCTACACTTGTCACTGGAACAGCCAACACATCTCTTGCAATCTTTGCAAGAGTTGGGTACTTAAGAGCATGATTTTTCCACCAAGCCAATATATCAAACATACCTTCATTTTTGGGTGTGCCTTTAGTAAGCAGTGGTTCTTCTAAGTATTTCTCCAACTCTGACTTCTGAACCTCAATCTCATTGTTTTCCATCATAAACTCATCATACTCATAGTCACTTCTAGTTGTTCTACAATTATCAATTCCAGCTGAACCTGTTCTACCACTAGATGTAGGCCCAAAATAATCTGCAGCTGTATAGTTACTATCACATTCATACGAAGAGAAAAGAGCATTGAGTGTTGTATAAAATTTGTTATACTGAGTTACATAGCCATCCACTCCATATAACTTCTTATAAACAAACTTTATCCATCTAGCCTTGTACCTTGGATCTAAAACTACTCCAATGCTCATCAACAGGTTACATTCTTTCCAATAACTATCAAACTTCTCCCTCATATTCAATCCCATATCTCTGATATACATGTGAGGACTAGATTCCCATTGCCTAATGCTCTTATTAATCTCATATACCCCATTGTAATACATATTTGCTGTTGGATAGTTAATCCCAGCAAATTTGCTTGAAATATCATCAAACACTTCCAAACACTCACAAATATGTATTCCTTGTTGCCACTCCTCTGAACTTGGTAGTATATTGAAATCAGAATCCAAATCAGCTAATCTGGCAAATCCTTGTCTCAAATCAATTGCTTCTTTAAGCATCTTAAATGTGGAATTCCATCTGGTGTCCACATCTAAACTTATAGACCTTGCAGGAAGTTTAAGTTGTGCTAAAGCATTTGCAAACCTCTCTTTTCTAGCCTGTGAAGACTTGACGTATTTAACACACTCTCTAATAATTTCTATAAATCCAGAAGCTACTTTCATCCCACATAATACAATTAAATGCAATATATAATTGCTACACCTCATTTGGAACAGATCACCCTCAAGAACTAAGCAATTCTTGCTAAAAAGCCATCTCTTCAGATTTCTCATCATAACATCATTTGGCTTTAGCATTGTCAGCAGCTAAAGCAAACAACTTACTATCTATATTCCAATCTAAAGCTACTGCTTTCACAAAATCTGCAAGAACTTCTCCAGTATGTGGTGATGGCACTAAAATGTATGCTAGTGTTTTCTTATTCAGTTTCCATTCATCATCTATGAAATGACATGTTACACAATAATATCCATTTCTTGTATGTTTACAAGTCCACATATCAGTTGTTAAACTACATTTAGATGTGATTGAATCAAGTTGTTCTTGTAATTGAACTTTGAACTCAACATACAGTTTCATAATGTCATCCCTAGTTGTATTCCTATTATAACACTTGACAGAAGGATTCAAAAATCTAACAAACTCTCTAAAATATCCATGTTCAACCATATTTAGTGGATAATCATGTTTAGCAATCATCTTAGCAACAAGTAACCTAGTAACATCAGGATCATATTTCCAATTAGCTAACTTAGTTTTGTGTTACCTGTTTTGATAGAAGTAATTTTTCTTTGTCTAGGCTAATTCTCTGGCTTCCTGTTGCAGGAATTAAGATGGGATCTCAAGCGGCTGGTTCCTTTTGCACTTGCTGCTTCAATTCTCTTCTTACAATGACTGCATATACCTATAACTTCAATCTCCTTCTTCCCATCTGCTCCAATTTTTGTAGTAATAATCCTTTCAAATTCATTCCATACATCAGACCTTGTTGTACGTAATTTTTTCTTTGCTTCAGCTATAAGTGGATCTTCCTCTTCTTCTCCTTCTTCTCTGGGACGAATCACAGAGACAGAGTTCATTTCTGAACCTTGAGGTACATTTTCTTCGTGTAAATGTGAATGTGATGCAACTGATGAAGTTGAGGTACCCAATTGATTTGATGCTCTTTGACTTTGTGACATCACCCTGAATTGAACAGAATCACACATGTTAGCTTTCACAAACTGAACCCCTGAATTGGAAAGCACTTGATTATGTTATTTCCATATATTCCACACTACTCACTGGATCCAACCGAGTCAAACAAATTTAAAACTACTCCAGGCTCATACAAGTGTAAAAATGGTAGCTTTCAGTTATGTAGTTCTGCTAAAATTTCTAATAATGTAGTTTATGTATGCACCACAACAGGTTTAAATTGTTGGGACACATTGTATTACAGACCTTGAAGATTGGGTGGTAATACAACTGTTTGCAGTGTGCGTGGCAATACAGTGATCAGAAATACAGGCTTACATTGCCAATACTATTACAGGCTTACCTTGAAGTTTACAGACCTTCGATACCATTACTATTACAGGCTTACATTGCCAATACAGTGATCAGAAATTAGGCTGAGCTAAGAAAACTCAAAGAGTTGTCCCCTGGTTATTGCAATACCACCCCATTTTAGAACATAAATTGCAAACTAACGTAACTTCTGACTATCTACCATTCTATCTTAATCAATTAGAAGCTAACTGAACATGGTTAACAACAAGACTATCTACCATTCTATCTTAATGAATTGAACAAAAACCCTAATATCACAAAATCACTAGATTGAACAGAAACCCTAAATTAAGTTTCAAATTGAAACCCAAATTTGGATTTAAAAACATACCCTAGTTTTCTAATCACACATGTTATCAAACAGAAATGATGAATTGAACAGAAACCCTAATTTCACAAAAACAAAAACCCTAAATTCCAATTTTGCTGAGCATTAGTAATTTATAGTTGAAAACCCAGAAGTAAAAGATGGAAAAGGAAGTACCTTTGAGTGTAGAAATGGCTTAAGAGTAGCTCTTGAAGTCCAATTTGAATTTTTGAAGTGAAAAACTCCCCCAAAATGCTAACTTTGCTTCTGATCACTACATATGAAAACCCCCCCAATATTCTAATCTGAGCTGAGTTCACTCTACTAACAAGTAAAAACTCTAATAAACTTGTAGAAATGGCTGATCTTGAAATACTTCTGGTGACTCAAGCAGATGAAACTCTAAAAGGTGTTCTTCAAAACCTAAACAGATGGAAAGATATACTTAGAAGAACTTGAAACCAACCCATATGAACTTATTTTATAAGTACCTGAATGCTGAAACCCCCTAATGCTGGATTGGGTAACTCTTGAATGAATCAATCAGTCAATCCTGAGCCGAATGGAACCCCTAAACCCCGAAACGCAATGAGTCACTCTGATTATTATTTGTTGCTCAAAAGCCCCGAATGTGAAGAAATATATGGAATGCGATAAACTTATGCGAACACTATTACACCTCTTTTACACCACTGTGGTAACTTTCACTCTTTCTTTGACCGTCGAAATAATACGGTAACTTTCACTTTCACTGCCTTTTGGTGAAATTTCATTTTGGGACCGAGTCTCAGAGAAACAATACTTTCCTCTGACAAGGGTCGGATAGAATGGTATAGTCAAAACCAAAAGTAAAAGGAGGAAAAAAAAAAACATTATATGGTCTAGGTGTTTTTTTCTTTTGTAATCGGTAAATAATTTAGTGCTTACAAATTTCGAAGTCATGTTAATGGTGTCATCACTCAATGACTTTATCATTGTACTATAGTGATATCCGCTACTAAACAACTGTTATTTATCTAGCATCAGTCATTTGGCTGTACCAATTTCTGCATAACATTTTTCCATCCTTGGAAAAACTACTAGTAGTTGGGTAATCAAAAATACTTTAAGTTTCGATTATTAGCCATTGTCAAAAGTCAAAACCGAGTTTATCTCTTTTTTTTGGCTAAATGTATATAAGTTCCATCATTATTAGCCATGGCATTCAGTCTATATGTAGGACTTATAAAGTGTTTTTGTTATGTTTAAATCACAGTTGGTTTAGAACTACTCATAGGTACAACTGTGCATTACCTTGATTGCACTGTTGACATTGAAAAATATTTAGTTCTTCAGCTTTCCTCGAGAGTTTGGTAAAAGATCTCAGCCACTAAAATAAACAAGAATGGTGACAAGGAATCATCCTGTCTCAGTCCCTTGTGATGTTTTTATCTTGTTGCAGCACTACCATTAATGAAAACTGAGGATTGTGCTGTAGAAATGAGAGACTATCTGAAGAAAGAAAAGAGAGACTAACACAATGATCTAATCATCCAATTTATTACTCATTTGAGTTGCAATAAAAATTACATCAAATTAAAATAAAATACTTGTTCATATCCCAATCACATGAACCCAAGAAAACAAAATAAGATAAGATAAATCTAGAGACAAAAACGTACTAGTCTCAAGCTACGGGGGTCTTCTGATTGGGCTTGAACACGTAGTGCAAAAGTGATTCCTTAATGGACATGAGTTCTGGGAATTCCGTCTTCAATTTGGAGGCGTCTAGCTCGTTGTTACTCCTTGGGGCAACAATCACCTTTGCTTGCTCCTCGAGATTGAAGTTCCTCCATGTGTAGCTAGGGTCAATGTAATCCTTGTACATCTGCAAGATCTCATTGTGGCTGACGACTCCAGGATTGGTGAAGTTCCAGATACCGGTAAGGTTCCTCTTTGCCATCTCAATGGATATTGGGAGAAGTTCATCCAAAATTGTCATCGAGTTTGGAATATCAACTACTTTGTCGTATCGAGAAATCTTTGTAATGAAGTTGCGGGGGTTGTTTAGATCAGACGAGATGGGCATCCTCACACGCAGGGTGCAAACATTCTCATAGTTCTTGAGCAGTTCCTCTACCTGAAAAGGTTTAGATGAAAAATGGATCAGAGAAAGGCTTAAGATATATCCAATTTCATGCAACAAATATGCATAGAATCTCCACTTATGCACACTTCAATATGAACATAACAAAAACTTCAATCGTTCAAATAACAACAACTTGAAAGGAAGCACGGGTGAAGTTCCAAAGATAGTAGAGCTTAATTACAAATAGAGTAGCACAAATGTTTTAATTGATCACTTTGAAGTAAACTATTCTGCGACGCAATGTTTCCTGCAACCTAAACTTAGTGTATGCAACAAATCGAGATATACGTACAATGAAATCCATAACTTTCTCAGCTACTCATACTATACAGATCTAAACAATGCACCACAAATACAACCAGAGAAAGATCTGAACAACATTAACCAATCTTTTGAGCCCTCTAATCAGTCTTGCAGAGCCTAAAATCAACATGAACGCACAAGATTCAACAACTATTTGAAACCAGTGTTCTTAGTCTTTTCCTTACTCTTCTTAAACAAATCGAAGAATCTTATTGTTTACTAATTCCAATAAACTACCCAACCAATAATACAACTTGCATTACACGACTGAGACCTTTTCATCAATAGCGTGCAGTTGTATACCTTTCGATCAGTCCAAGAATTTCTCTTAACTCTTTCTTAATCAAATCAATGCATCTAATTCTTTACTAATTTCAATGGCTTACCACATGAATCATACATGAATAAAGAACCCAAACACTAATACAATTTGCACATTACACGCAAGACCCTTTTCTCGATCCATACTATTTCTTACGCTAAACTCGAAATATTCCTAGTTATACAGATCCTAATGTTGACATGAAGCTCAATTACTCAAACCTATACCAATTGCATTCTAAACTTACTATGTTGGATCACAAATATTATCACAATTAATCAAAATTGACAGATCTACAATGAGAAATTAGTAAAAATAAAAAGACATGAATCAAACAAACAAAAATAAAAATCTCAATATCACAATTAATGAGCTAAAAAATCAAACACCCAGAATTAGCAAACAACCCAAAATCACAATGAAACAAAAAAAAGATGAAATCTTTGACTACTACTCACCATAGCTTTAGTTTTGGAATAAAAAGATCCAATGAAATTAGGAGTATCTTCTTCTTTAAATCCAACTCCTGAACCAAGAGTATGCTTATCATCATACTCAAAAATACAACCAGTAGCATAATTAATCAAAACCAAACCTTTGTCTCTACAGAGATCAGCTAATGTCAATGTACCAACAACATTAGTCCTAATAGTCTCAACTTTATGTGATTCACACCAATCAACATTAGGTCTACCAGTAACACCAGCGGCATTAAAAACATGAGTTGGTTTAATATTCTCCAAATCAGTTGCTAATGAATTCCTATCTTCAAGTCTTCCTGAACCATATACATACTCAATTCCTTGTGATTCACA